>PVJL010009077.1:27728-60494 GCA_004026885.1 Lyroderma lyra | reverse complement strand
AAGAGTTTGGGGCCAAGGCTGCTCTAATGGGGTGATGGAATACAAAGGAAGGGGCCAGAGGGCAAGGACAAATGTTCCCTTTAGTATTGGTCCTCTGGCCCTCTCTGACAGAGTCACCTGCACAGACAGGGTCCAGAGCCCCAACCATGGTGTTAAGATCAATTCTTCCTTAAATCCAGCACCCCAAGTTTCTATCAGAGCCAGCCAAGATTCATGGGAGGCCCGGGTATTCCAAGACCATGACCATGAAGCTTGTTTTCCTGGTGCCAATAAGTCAGGAGCAGGTTTGAGTAAAGACCCGTTATGTGTTTTTGGCACCAGATGTGGGTCAGCAGGGTTAGGACATATTTTCAAAAAACGGGGTGACCCTTGAACAACCTTGTCTAATGGGGACAAATCAGTAAGTCTGGGTTGTTCATTTAATAGCCTGACTGCAGTGGGCAGATTGGTTCTCCATTTGCTTAGACCAGGGCCCAGCACCTTTAATTTTTCCTTTAATAAACCATTGTATCATTCTATCATACCTGCGGCTTGGGGTCGGTAAGGTACATGCAACTGCCAATCAACATCATTCTGACGAGTCCAAGCCTGAACTTTGTATCCAGTAAAGTGTGTGCCCTGGTCACTGCTAATTACCATAGGAGTCCCTTAGGCAGCTCTCAGCTGATCAAGTGCAGCAAGTGTATGTTCTTGGGTGGCTACAGCTGTAGGCCAGGCAAACCCTAACCCAGTTCTTGTATCCACTGCTGTAAAGGCATATTGACAACCATGATCTGTTGACAAGGGCCAGATATAGTCCACCTGCCACTCTTGAAAGGGCCGCCCACCCCTTGGTACAACACCCAGTTCTCGCAGGGGGAGGTACCTGTGGGGTTGCTGTTTTGCACAAACTTGGCTCTCTTGCACAGCCTGTTGACATTGTGGCTAAGTCAGGGACATACCCCATCGACGAGCTACATGTTCCATGGTTCAGGCTCCAACATGTCCCAGGTTGTGGTGTAGCCAGGGACCTGGTTCTCCCGGATGCGACAGTAACTACCTTGCCCTCACTGGAGCAAGAGCATCAGCAGCAGCATTTCCAGGCGTCTTTAAAGGATTATATCCTGGAACATGGTAAATGGTGGCCCCCTCCTGAAGACCCCATTTATACAAGTCCTGCCATAGAGCCCTCCTTCACAAAGGATGGTGCCCTATCAGCCAATCTTGGGCTGCCCAGCAGGGGAGCCAGAGTGTTAAACCTTTGTGTACGGCCCCACTGTCCGTACAGATGTGTATGGGGCCTGGTTCATTTATAAGTACTAACCACATAGCCATCGATTCAGCCCACTAACTGGATTGTCCAGTACCTGTCTCATACCAGAAATCATCTGTAGAGGGCTGTATTGCCACAGCCACACATGTAAGCCATTGCCCTTGGCAGGAGCCATCTGTATACCAGGCATCTGCTGGAATAGGGGCTTGCCCCTCTAAATAGGGACTAGCCATAGACTTTTCAGTTTCCATCAGTGGGGTTGGCTCTTCTACCTGAAAATCTATAGGTCCTAGCAAGGCATGAAATTGATCTGATAAAGGACTGGATGAAAAACGGGCCCTTTGTTCCAAATAGGCCCCCCATTTGGTCAAGGTAGGGGTTTGGGGTACCCCTGATCATGGTGCCCGTAACCAAGACTGAAACCAGCCCGCTACCAGATACCTTGATTAGATGGTTACAGGATTAGGACCGGTTATGGCCTCAGAGGCCAAAAGGGCAGCATAAATAGCAGCTAGCAGTTTCTCTATAAGGGAATAGCGGACTTCCGCCCCTTTCCACAATTGAGACCAGAAACCAATGGGCACTTTACGAGTACCATGTTTCTGCTACAAGCCCCATCCAAACCCATTGTCATCCACTGAGACCGTTAAAAGGAATGGTAGAGTGGTGTCAACCACCCATAGTGTTTGGGCTTGAGCAACTGCCTGCTTGGTGGCTCGAAATGACTGCTCTACCTCTGGGATCCAATCCCAAGTATCCCCTTGCCATATCAGGCGATGAAAGGGGCAAGTTAGAGTGGCTAAATGAAAAATAAACACCCTCCAATAGCCCAACACAAATAGGTCTGCAATTGCTTCACTGTTGTTGGCCGGGGATATGCCTATATCTTATCTATGGCTGCCTCCAGCATAACCTTAGCCTTACCCAACCAGACAACTCTCAAGAATCTGAGAGATAACCCAGGCCCTTGGACCTTGTCTTCGTAGACGACCCACACCCAGATTTCCAGGGCTTCTCGTAGACCGGTGGCCACAGTCTCGAACTCTGCAAGAGAATCAGAGGTTAGCATTATATCATCAGTATAATGGAACAGACTCACCCCTGCTGGCTCTCACCTGGTGGCCAAGTCCTGAGCCAACAGTCCATGGCACAGGGTGGGACTGTGCAGATATCCTTGGGTAAGCACCTGGAAACTCTATTGTCGTCCTTCCCACATAAAGGCGAACTGCTTTTGACTCTCTGGTGCTATATCTATGGAGAAAAAGGCATTTGCCAAGTCCACAACATAGTGATACCGTCCCAGTTCTTGTGTGAGTTTGTCCATAATATCCATAACATAGGGCACAGCTGCATGCAATGGGGGTGTCACATTGTTCAGCTCTCGATAGTCCACAGTCATTGCCAGGAGCTGTCAGGCCTTTTTCACTGGCCATATGGGAGAATTGTAAGGTCTATGTGTTGGGCGGATTATCTGGGCTTCTTCAAGCTTGAGAATGGTACGACACATCTCTTCGTCCCCTTCTGGTAGCAGATATTGCTTTGTATGCACGACATGGATAGCCTGGGGCAATACCAAGGGGGCATGATGGGGATGCCCCTGAACAATAGTCTTTACCACTCGTGTACGCAGGGGAAATTCTCCCATTGTTGTCAAAATTGCCAGTCCTTGCAGAACATCCACCCCTAGAATATATTCTGCTATAGGGGAGATACAGACTTTATAGTCTTGTGGGGGCAATCACCCTATGCTCAGGGTCACAACTGCTTGTTTGACCCATATCATCCAGCCTCCATATCCCTCCATGGTGGCCATAGGACCGCTAAAGCGATCCAGATTTCCATACAGCAAAGTACTATTGGCTCCAGTGTCCGAAAGTGTTAGTACCCGCTGCACATTATGGGAGGACCAGTAAACAGCAAGTTCAACATGAGGCCTCCAGTCCCCTGGGTGCCAGGTACCTTGGCCAGACCCCTAGCTTGGGTAAAAATCAGTCAGTCTCAACTCCCAAATTGGGAGTGTAACAGCCGGCAGGAGAGTAACTGCTGCTCAGGTTTCAGCTGCTTCCACAGAGCCAGCAGCACTCCCATAAGCTAATACTCTATTTTCTCTGCGGCTGCTCCCGCAGCTGAGAGATCAAACCAAATCTGCTTTCATCTCACTCTCTGCAGGCTGAATGCCACACTTTTGAGCACCTTTATTCTTTGGGCATCCTTTGGGTGGGTGCCCCTTGGGGCCCTGTAGAGGCCTCACCTGGCCGCCTTTTACTTTTGCTTCAATTTCACATGCCCCAATCGAGCTAGGGCGGCTGTTACTTCATGCACCCTTCTATCTACATAGAGAGCCAGAAGAGCCACCATAGTCCCGAAAGTTTCTTGGGGTCCTGACGCTAGGATGAGGTCCTTCATCCTAGTAGTGAAAACCTCCTCATCAAGACTATTGTCGTGTACCCGAAACACCATCTGTCGTATACCCATCTCCCGTATGATTTGCACTAGGTCCGAGTACGTGGACCAGTTGCTCACAGTCTCAGGCAATTCACCAGCATCTGCCCAAACCGTTTGGGCTGCTGCTATTATCCAATTAATCAGGGAATGATTCCATGTATCATGGTTAGTATGGGTAATATTTTGTAACATTTGCATCAAGGAGGGGAATACCATAATGGAGGTCAGTTGGGATATTTCATCAGGGGACAACTCTGTTCCTTCCGCCTCCATCCCATAATCTCAATAGCCAACCTGGTACCATTTCCCCAGCCGTTTGCCTTACCTGCTTTGTCAATTCCCATAATTCAGTGGATGAGTACACAGTCATTGTCGTATGCTGCCTGCCCTGGGGGGCCCCCTGAGGCTGATCCCCCAACCACATATGCTGCTCCAGTTCGACCTTCCATTGCACTAAGGGGCGAGCCTGCAATATAGATATCAGGCTACCTGCCCTAAAGGACTTTGCAGACTCTTCCGAGCCCTGCAGCATACGTTCAGCAGCCGCCAGGTGCTCTTCCAGCATTTCCTCCCAGTGCTACAACTGGCGTGCCTGTTGAGCTTGCTCCTGCATCTCCTGGCTGGCGTGCCACAACACTGCCAGAAACATCCAGGCTACCTGACCGGCCACCTTCCGCTGTGCTGTCAGAACATTCGGCTCCACAGATTCCAGGGTCTTCTTGATATTCTCAGGTGTTGGCCTAATCTTGTCCCAGTCTTCCAGAGCTATCCATGCAGCCAGATACGTGGCCACTGGGTGCCATAGGGAGTTGGGAGGCCACATTTCTTCCACCCGCTGACCCTCAGGGGCGCTGGGGGTAGTACTCACCTTATCTTGCAGACAACGCCAAATGTCATTGCCAAGGTTCCCAGGCAGGGCAGGTTTCAGCGGTGGTACACCCAATTGAAAAAACACACATGGAGTCAACATGGGGGACCATAAACACACCAGCAAGCAAACTACTTTATTGTGCACCTGGGACTATATATACATATTCAAACAAAAGTGGCATCTTGCTGCATCTGACCAGTAGCAATTATATAGGTTTTTATGGTTACATAAGGCAGTACATGCACAGTAAATGTCAGCCCCAGGAATTCCTCAACCCCAGACACGGACTGATTATAACAAGGTCAAGCCTGGGTGGCAGGCCTGGCTTTAACCCTTTATAGTGGGCTTAGCTTTGACCTTCTGGGGACTGAGAGCATGTCTAATAGTTTTTTCAGGTCCATCAGTCACACACTGATTACATATCCATTTCCCCATTTTTCTCATATCTGAAAGTTAACAGTTCCCTCATCTGGAAACCAAGAACAAACTCTTTGAACAAAATCCAAAAATTTTAAAAGCTGATGCCTTACAACATTACTATCTTTAGCTTGCAACATACATTTTAATTTATCTACATAGAGATCCCTTTTCTTACATCCTGAATGTCCCATGTTTTATTCCCGGATCTCATAATGCACTCCCATCTACCTCAGTTGTCAAAAGATGATGGCTTTTAACACTCTTCCAATAGTATATGCCTTCCAGGGGCCTTCTTTTTCCTGACATTTAGAGTTCCTCCATACTCATGTCCCTGTTTGGGTACCATTTGCCAAATGACCTGTGTGGGGAGAACAGAACTGGAGGGGAGGTCACAGAGAATTAAGAAGAACACACAGACACACACACAGACATAACAGATAGCAAAGCTGGGACCAGGTGTTTTCCTGTGCTCTGATAAAGACATAGAGACTCTTCAGGTTTGCAACAGGTATTTTATATCCCAAGAACAACAGGGGGTGTAACTTCTTAATTGCAAAACAATGTTGTCCACCCCATCCTTCTGACCTGTTTATGATTCCTCTGCCTTGCAGGCAATGTTGCTTTTCTCCTTCCTCTTAGCCAGGCAGAAACCACATCATGAATAGTATCCTTGTTCACCAAGTTTTGCACAGCCCCGCAAGACCCTTGAACCTCAGATTCCAAAAACATAGGCAGCCTTGTTAAACCCATTTTATCTCAATAGAGCTGGCCTCTGGCTCAAATGCTGCCCATGATTGGGCAGATGATATTTTTAAAAGAAAGAGACAGGGAATTTTTACCTAGAAAGTCTTAATTCAAATAAATTTAAGCAAACTTCCTTAGTTTATATGCCTTTAATGCTTTACCTAGTCTCTTTTGACAAAATTAAGAACTCAGTCTATCACTGGTTTTGAGCTTTTCTCAAAACAGTATATATACCAAATATTTTAGTAACAGGTGTCAATTTTAAAGATTTCTTCATCAGAAATACAATTTCACCAGGTGTGGAATAAACTGCTACATCTGCTGCGGAGACAGGCAATATCTTGCTATCTCTATATGTAACAGAGGGGAGCATGCAAACTTAGCTGGTTCTCATATTTGAAGAGAGTCTTATAAAATAATCTTGGTGATCTAACTTAAACTTGAGATCTCTGATAAAGGTCTGATAATCTATGGACTGCCAAATTGGTGAAAAATGGACCCGCAATCAGAGAGAGCAGTGAGTGTGTTTGCTCTAGTTCAGAAATGAGTGATACCTACTGTCTTGTTACTTCAGTCTAAGAGGGAAGTTTCACAGTGATCACAACATTAATAAAAAAAAGTCCTTTAAAATTAAAGTGTTTGTGTGTTCCCATTTCTTTTGAGATGTTCAGGGAAATAGCTTGTGCAAATAATTACAATTGCAAAAAGAGATAATTTGTAATTTTATTTTCAGTTCCTTGTTGCATTATAATAACAAATCTTAGAACAAAAAGTTCTATTGTTTCTTTCAGTCTAAATAATTCAAATTTTAAAGTCATAATAGCTGAGAATGTTAGTAATTGTTGTATTTGTATTTTCAACAGTAAAATTGTTGAGGTAAAAGCTCAGAATTGGAAAAATGCTCTAAACCCATAAACATGTCTAGTTACGGAATGCTACAATGTTTGGAATTAAGTTCAAATGTTATCTAAATTATTTTTAACTACAATTTCTGAAAGTCGATCCATAATGTCTGTAGGTTAACTGTATTTTTTCCAAAAAAACAAAATGTTGATTTTTTTTACTTTATATCTAAATTTGGACACATTAAAAAAGCTATATGATTGTCTTTTATTCTAGCTTTTTAAGACATATTTTAGATTAAATGGACAAATGTAATGACATAATCATTATATATATACATGAATTGTTGGTGATTAAAACAGAGAATATGGAAACAGACTACATATACTGACAAGAAAGCCAATCTATATTTTCAGACCTATCTTTCAAATTTTTATTTTTAAAATAAAATACCATTCTGTTTTATAAAGTTGACTGAATGCCCTATGATCACATACATATTTCTATTATTTAAGCAGTGAGAAAGAAAAATATCAAAAGGGATATTTTAGTTTTCTTAGAAGTGCTGTTTAAGAAAATACTTAAAGCTCTTAAAGTATCCGCTCACTTTAAATACAGATATGCAAGGTATTTCACACATTAAACTATATACATTAGATTGAGAAAACATATTATCTGAACAACTTGCACAAATATTTTCACAAAATAATTGTTCTGAAGACTTATCTCTTTTGTAAAAAACTAATTGTGTGTAAATTCAATAGCATCTTTGCTTTCAATTTAAGTTTTTAAAAAATGAGACTAGAAAACACAAACATATAAAACCTTTTGTATAAACTTGTTTTGTTTCCCTTTAATAATATGCTTTGGGAATTCAGATAAATCCTATTTTTATAAAAATATATGCTACACACGCTAAAAAAAAACTTTGTTAATTTTAACATACATGTGACTGTTCCTTTAACATCTACCTGAATTTTTTCAAATTTATTTTCATTGTTAGGCTTATTGGGGTGACATCTGTTAGCAAGGATTATGTAGGTTTCAGGCATACAATTTTACAGTGCATTGTCAAATAGAGCTCTATATGTGCTATCTAGATGTTAACACCTACATTTTAAAAACTGCAGTTGAAATGAATCAAAGTGAAATGTACAAGAACTTCAAAAATTTCAGTCATTAAGGCCTGTTTTTTCCATATTACATGGCTGAATATAATCCGGACAGTCTGTGTATGTGTTTACATTCCTCAACACAACCTAGGCCCACCACCTCTTTCAATCTTGACACTCTTAGAATTGTCTGAAAGAAAGAAGGTGTGTATCATTTCTTCCCCACATTTTTTCAGTACAGAAGACAAAGATACAAAATGCCACCAAGAAAACATTTCACTTTTATTTATTTATAGGCTGTTTTATTTCTGTAAAGATACACTGAAACATAGGATTATAATAGCTAATGACAAAATGCAGGAAGAAGGCATTAGCTTTTTTAACCATGAGTATGGGAATGTTAATATGTATTGTCATTGCATGTTCACTTTGGTATCATCTGCTATGTAATATAAAAATTGAATAAAATATAGTAGGTAGGTGATTCTGCATTTCAGGTAAGCACTACACAGAAATCTGGTTCTGCCTGTGGAGATAGTGGCCTCCCCATTCCTGCAGAAATCCACTTAAGCTTTGGAGGAACAGTTTTAGCAATCACAACAGAAGTGATGTGATTGGTGTCTTTAATGTATGGGCAGAGAAGACAACTACTATGTTACAAGGAATTCATCACTGTTTAAAAATATTACATCCACATCAGTGGCAATTCCAGAGCCTGTTCAGCTACTTCCTCTAGAGTTTTATCATTACTTCTGTAGGATGATTTCAAAACTGCAGGAATGTTGGAGGGGCTCAAAGTTTTCATGCAAGATTCTAAACCGATATATTATGTTACTATGAAGTAAAACACAACTCTTTTCAATTTTAAAAATGAAAAATCAAAGAGTTAGGTTAGTATTTTCTGTGATGATCTTCTGAAGTGGGCTCACTTTCTCAGGTGTGCCTACACTTTCCAAATCATCTGAATGATCAATGCTTGAAAGTAGGGTCATTCAGAAAACATACCACATGGGAAACACAAACATTAGTAAAGGAGAATAGTCAGTTTACCATCACAGCTAAGTTCAAATGTTATTTTTTTAAATTAATTTTTATTGTTAGACTTACTGGAGTGACATTTCTTAGCAAGGATTACATAGGTTTCAGGCATACAATTCTACAGTGCATTGTCAACTTCTTGTATATTAAGTGCACCACCTAATGTGACTTCTCTTTCCATCACCTTATATTTAGCTTGCCCCCTCCCCTCTCCCCTTTCTCCCCTCCCTATCCTACTCATCCTCAAATAAACATTAAACTATTGATTGTGTCCATGGGTTATTTGTTTCTTCATTTCTTTTTTTCTTTGCTTTCAGTAAAAGTTATTTTTCTGAAAATGTATAATTCTTGTTCAAATGAACAAAAAGAATTGAAGAAAAAGTTAAAACATGCATTTCAGTATCTGCTCTTTCTGCTCACAGAACAAGGTGAGCAGCAGTTTGGAGAAGCCACTACAACATTTGTATATCATGTGACAGCATGTTGGGTCCAAGTTAAGTTTCGAAGGTCACCATAGGAGATGCTGTATCTCTTCGGTTTCATGCTTACATCACTAATCACCTAAATGGTGAAGACTTCTCTGCTCTAGGACAAAAATGCAGAGGAATCAATCTAATTGTCTCTGTTTTTAACTGTAGCCATCACAAAATTAACTTTACTGCAGAGTTGCCTTTTGCTAAGTTTCAATATGATAACTGTGTCATTATTTAATTAATACTGTAAAGTGGGACAAAAGACAGAAGAAACAACTTTGAGGAGGTGAAAAGCAGTTCTTTCCCTAAAGATGGTGCAAGGCAGAAGGCATAGACACAAAGAATCAGACCCAATTGTATTATACAGGACAGGAGTCCTTGTCACTTTACAGCCTCTTACCACAGTCAGGGAAAAATTGTTGCTCCTGATGGAAAACAAAGGGCTTTTTGGCCATGTTTAGGAGCATTTTTTTCAGTGGAAACAGTATTCATGACAGGATTGTTCTTCAAAAGTCACCATACTGGAACCTTGCAAAATCTAGCGAAGAGTTACTTGCATCCAGCACACTTCTTGGCCACAAAACTCTTGTAACAATCCACACAGTAATACGCATACTGCACAGTGAGGAAGGGCTGCCCAGCCAGCTTCTCACAGCATGTTACACAGACAAAGCACTCAGTGTGCCAGAGCTGATCCTGGTAAGTCATTCTGTCAGATGTGATGGCCCCGTTGCACTCCATGAAAGGCTTTGCAAACGTGTCCTTGTGGCAAGTCATGCAGTACAACTCCTCCCATTTAGAAATGGAGCTTCCAGTTTCAATGACTTTTTTGTAGTTGCTGCAGATGAAGCAGTCTTTGTTCCAGACTGTCCTCTTGTACTCCACGTTCTGATCTCCTGCCACAAATGACTTGTAGCAGCCCTTGAAATGGAGGGAGTCTTCCAGCATATTACACTTTTTGCACACAATCTCGTTGTTTTTGGCCACAAAAGTCTCACTGGTGAGGGGTGAGGATACTTGGTACAGCAAAGCAAGTGTCGTGCTAGTAGATGTTTTTATAGTGCAACTCTTTGGAGTCTGCACTGAATAGCTTGTCACAATTCATACAGTTGTTGACACAGAACTGTGAAAGCAGTTTAGGTAACAGTAGTGGCTATCCTTCCTCACTCACGTCTTCTCCTCCATGGGATATCTGCAGTAGTGGCAGTCAAAATTCTCAGCCATGGTAATGACCTTTTACTAAAGTGACCTCACACTGGATGTGTGGAGAATGAATGTATTCAGCAAGGCTAAGATACGATTGTCAACAATGTTCAATGTGCTGCCTGAAGGTGCTTGGTAGTGCCCTGTTGCTCACTGGATCCACATCAAGATGTGGTGGTAGCTGCAGCAGCTATGGCAATGCTAAAGAGGAAAGTTTCAGAACTAGGAGCCAAATAGCCTGGATCTGGTCTACAACCAGGAAGGTCAGCCTGCACAGGTGTGGGGCCTTCCAGTTGTCAGGGGAAGGTTCTCACCTGACCCCACAAACCTGAACAGACAGAACCCACAGACCATGGGGTATGGGCTTGGTGTTGCTTTCCCTGACAGACTACTCTGTTCAGTGTGCACAAGGTTGCTGGGACTCTAGAGGAAGATAAGAGTATTGTTCTTGATGTCCATGGATTTTATTTAAGAATTTTCTAGAACACCAAGGAGCACCTCTGAGTTCTCCAAACACTTCCTAACAAGAGAGAGGCTTCAAGAATTTGTTGGGGCTGTGGCCAGGCTGTTTTTTAACTTAGAACCTTATGAGCACCCCACCTTAAATCACTGGGCAAGGCTTAAAATGTGCCAAGGCGCAGACTATGTGAGAGGGGTGAGGCTAATGTCCACAAGTGTACATGCATAGTGTTGGCTGGACCTCCATCAAAAGCTGGGGGTTAGTCAGATATGTGCTAAGGCTAATGTCCACAAGTGTACATGCATAGTGTTGGCTGGACCTCCATGAAAAGTCGGGGGTGGGTCAGAAATGTGCTAAAGGAGCTGAAGCTCCTTTCTCTCTAGCTTCCTCATTGACTGCTGGGCTGCAGTGACAAGTTTGCCTGAGTGGGTATGAGAGGGCAAGATAAAAAAGGGCTCTGGTTATTAGCTTTGCTTCTTCTGATACGCCTCCAGAAGAAATCACAACCTGTAAAGTCTCCAAAAGAGAGTTCCTGGAAGAGCCTGCTAAAGGCGCTGTTGCCCCATGAGCACAGGAATGGTGCCACCAATAAAGGGGCAAAAATGAAACACAAGCTCAGAGGGCAAGCAGAAAGCTGGGGGTCAATGCACTGTCACAGGTAGAAAATCTTGCAAATGCTGGTCTAGTCAGCCCAGCTTCATCAGGGCTGCTCCTCCCAGGGCCTAAAAAGAGTATCATGAAATTTAAAAAGTGTGTGTGTGTGTGTGTGTGTGTGTGTGTGTGTGTGTGTGTTTAAGTTGAGGTGAAAGTGCCCAGAACATTTGCATACAGTGGAGTGTGGAAACCCTTTACCAGCTTACATTCGCCTGCTTCTAAGACTCAGTTGAGCAGACTAGATCTGAGATACAGAGTGAGAAGGCCAAAACTTATTTAAAATTATGTTGCATCTCTCTTCATCTGTGCTAGTATCAATTTTTTTTGTTTGTTTTCAACCTCATGTGAACTCATGAAGTCCCAAGCCAAACTTACTTATTGATTACTTGGAAGAAGAAACAACTGTTTGCTCTGACTCCTAGAAAGCATTGCAAGAGTACAGAGAAACAATTGTTAAGGATTCTCCATATCCTAAGAGAGATTTCCAGAGTGGAAGGAGAGCTCTCCTAAGATGCAGAAATTGGATGATGCAGCAGCACAGCATCTCACTCTTTAAGAGAAAATCTTTGTTCTAAAATTTGTAACTTCTGTCACCTTATTTTTTTAACATTTCAGAGGAAACATCTGACTGAATATTGCTAAAGCTGGACTACTTTAACCACACTCCAGCCTTAACACTTATTTTTTTTATAACGTGAATAAAGATTGTACTATGGAAAACAAGGGAAGATAAATGACTACCTGTAAGAAGAAAATATGGGGAGTTCCCTGGTTGTACAGTGGCTAAGGCTTTGTCACCATCAATGCTGTGGCCTGGGTTTTATTCCCAGCCAGGGAACTACCAACATAATAAAAATATAATAAAAAGAAGAAAATACTAATAATTTTGTATCAGTACAAGAGAATATAAAGTATAAAAAAGTGCTTTTGTACTGAGAGTGTTTTCTTTCCAGGTGAAATAATACATATATTTATCATTTATATTATAACTCAAAGGTAATGGACTTGGAAGTCTACAAATACATTTTGAAGTATATAAATAATTCTAGTATGTTTATGGTCAAATCCTAAAATAAAAACAAAAACAAACAAAAAAACACAAAAAAAACAGAAAACTTAATAGACTGGTGTTGCATTAGATTTTCTATGAATTGTGTGTATTAAATTTCATGAAAATGCACTTTAAGTCGATTTATTGAAATGTGCTCATATTATTCTATTGTAAATTATTGTAATGAATTTCCTTAAAAGTGTTTTTGTAAATGAACAGCAATTTGAATAGGTAAATAACTTGAATGATCACTTGATAAAACAGAGGGGGTCAATTTGGTCTCATAACATTTATCTCTACAAAATGCTGAAATAATTTGAAGAGAACCCAACAGAAACTATTTCAAATGAACTGTCATGAGGTATATTTAGAAAGAAACAGCAGGTAAATGTATTTTCTCAAGCTTACTCTGACTTCCTCACACTGAAAACCATGTAATGACTTATGTTCAAACCAAAACACACCCCTGAGTTAATTACTGACAATATTAATTTTCTGATTCATAAACAGCTGTTGAGATCCTTTCTAAACATTATTCTGTCCCCAGTATATTTTATACTTAAGTAGTTTGGAAGTGTGTTTATTGAATTAGGAATTTTGCTCAGGAAGTTATTCAGAAAGTCTTTTTTTAAATTCATTTTTATTGTTAGACTTATTGGGGTGACATCTCTTAGCAAGGATTACATAGGTTTCAGGCATACAATTCTACAGTGCATTGTCAACTTGTTGTATAATAAGTTTACCACCCAGTGTGAGTTCTCTTTCCATCACCTTATATTTAGCTTCTCCTCCCTCCTCTCCCACCTCTTCCCCTTTCTCCCCTCCCTAACCCACTCGTTCCCAAATAAACATTGAACTATTGATTGTGTCCATGGGTTGTTTGTTTGTTTGTTCATTTCTTTTCTCTTTGTTGCTTTCAGTTTTATATTCCGCATATGCGTGAAGTCATACTGTTCCTGGTTTTTTCTGTCTGGCTTATTTCACTAAGCATGATAATCTCCAGGTCCATCCATTTTGTTGCAAATGGAAGTATTTCATCTTTTCTTACAAAAAGTCTTAATAGTAGTCACAGACACAGGTCTTCAACTCCTGAAGAGGGCTATGGCCCAGAATATCTTTGGTACACACAGAAACACTGATAGGGCACTTTCCACAGTGTCCACTGCATTGATGTAAGAACCCATGTTTCTTTCAAATCTACAGAACTCTGCTTCAGCCAGGTTGGGTCAGAATGTAATTTTTCAACCCAGGGATTTTCCTGGGCCACCATTAATTTCTTCTCCATATGCCTCATCAACTTTCTCTTGTGATGCACTATTCCTTAAACCCTCTCATTCCTTTTTCCTTAATAGTCCTCTGGCAAATGTAGAGGACTGTGTTTGCCATATTTTGGTGTTGTTTGTTTTCATTTGAAATCTCAGAGATAACCTCTCTCTCCTTTCAACACACTCACTTGAATATCTCATTTGATGCCTTGTGACACAGCCGAATGGAACTGTAATTTCTATTTTAAAGTGTGAGAGAGCATGCACCGAATTTGACTCACAAGGAATGACAGAATCAGGTCTCATTTTTGCATATCACTTTACTTTCTGTGGTGCCCTGCTGCTTTAGACATTAGAAAGGCTTGAATCTAACTAGTACCAGGACCAGCTTTTTTGTAGGTAGTAACACAGATGACCGCCCTTGCTTCTCCTTGAAAATGTACTATTCTTAGAAATCTTTGCTTCTAAAAGATGACTAAACTAGCACAGCTGAGTCCAGTTAACTATCTTATTTCCCACCATTTAAAAATGCTGAAACCTTGTCCCATGGCAAGAATACATTTCACAGGTGTAGTTATTAACAGTATTCTCTAATTTGTTATTTTCTGCACTTGGTGATTGGTCAACTGTATCAATTTCTCCCCTTTTCATTTACTTCTCCTCTCATGGTAAATTCTTGAAAAAATATACTGTGTTTTCCATTTCCTGCCTAATTGATTTTTCTCCTAGGGTAATATTCAGTCAATGATGAGTCCAACTGACCTTACAAAAATCAAATAACTCATACTTCAAAAACCTCATAGCATTTCTAATGGTAATTATAAGGTTAAATTTTCCTGACTAGTTGACTGAACCACCTGTTTCACATAATTAAATTGAAAATGTGAATGGCCTCAGGCATCTTTACCCAGCCAAAGACCTTATTCTTATAGAATTACTAAACAGGAAAATTCTTGTCTTTTACATTATTAAATGCAGCCAGCAGTTACTCTGCTAAAGCCACTAAAAATACCTAGCTACCACTCTTGATTTGGAATTAATACTGACCTATAAATTGTCAGGGATACAGATTGCAGTACCTTAGCCCTCCTTATTAACATGTGGGGTATCAGATTGATCGAGAAGTTATGGGAACTCTCAGAGGACCACCTCACAATATGCTTCTTCATAAAAGCTGAAGAGATATTGTCTACTCATTGCAATCACACCCAGTCATTACTTAATCACCAATTACAAGATACTTATGGGTAAGAACAGCCTTACTCTTTGCTTTCTGTCTCATGGCCAGCACATACCCTGTGTATCTCTGAAACTGGGTCACTGAGAGAAAGATAGGGCTTGTGGATGAAAGCTGTATATTCTATATATACCATTTCCATTCTTTCAAATACTTTTTGCTTTTTTCTGTGTGTACTGTCACCTCTGTAGTCAATATCAACTCCAGTAGAGCAGGGGACATGTTTCTTCACAAGATTAAGGCCAGGCATGTTGCCAGATGTACATGGCTCTTTTTGAGCAAAGAAATGGCACTCTGACATTTATTTTGGCTAAGAGTTTTTTCTCATATTAAACAATGACTCTTTTTACTTAGCCCTTTTAATGGGGAAGATGACTTATTTGATAGCCAAGTTAATATTTATTTTGACAAATGTGAACTTAATAAATGTTTTGAATTGAAAAATTATAGCCAAAAAAGAAAGAAAGAAACTTAGAGGCATTATAGAACAATGAGACAGTAGGTAGAATATGAGAAAATCCTAAATAACACATATGTCGCTTGATAACATGAATAAATACGTGATGGAACATGGAGAATTTTGCAAACCCTTCTAAATTATTCATTAAACAAATGCATACTCAATCTTACTGTATCTGCAAGAACTTCTGTAGAAACTTTTATTCTGAAAAAGAGAAGTACATGTAGCCAAACTCCAGTTACAAGTATAAATAAAAAAGATTCTATGCGATTTCCCTGGTGGTGTAGTGGCTTGGCTTTAGTGCTGTCACCAGTGCGACCTGGGTTTGAATCCCAGGCAGGGAACTATCTACATAAAAAAGAAAAGATTCCAGGGCCTCTATTAGTGAATTATATTTATTAGGGCATTCTGACATGTAGAAATGAGATTTTGGAGAAAAGCCAGAAAATAAATTTTTGAAAAGAAGATACTGATATATGCTTACTGCTTTCCAGCAAACGTCAGTAGGCTATGTTCATATGATCAGTAATGTTCTCAGCATTCTTATTTCAGGAATGTGTGTAGTGTCCAGCCCTAAAGACATCATGGTCTCCCAAAACCACCTCTTGCACATTAGGCTTGCCATATATTTTAGTTACACATTGAATTACATTTGCTGCCTTGAAGGACGTGAATAAAATATGCTTGTTTCAGACTCCAAGAAAAAGGGAGCTATTTAAAGTTTAATTATGGTTAATCAGTTTATTTCCCCCCTCAGGAAATGAACTCCCTGAATTTATTTCATGTTTCTGAGTCCCTGTCATAAAAGCACAGAAATGTGTTAAATGACAGAATACAGTCAAATATTAGTAAGTGTTTATCAGTCTGAAGTAAAATACTTAGAAGAGGCAGAATGTTCATTGTCTAAGCAACTGGTTAAATATTTTCAAATATATTCACCAAAATTTGAATAGGAGGCCTAAAGCAAGGAATATATTCTGTACTCTTCACAGTGGCCATGTCATAAAAACAACCAAAGTGCCCTTTGATAGATGACTGGATACAGAAACTGTGGTACATACACAATGAAATATTACTCACATATAAGAAAAGATGAAATACTGCCATTTGTGATAACATGGATAGACCTTGAGCTCATCACGCTAAGTGAAATAAGCCAGTCAGAAAGAAAAATAAGCATATGACTTTATGCATATGTGTAATATAAAACTGGAAGTTTGAATAAAACTAAAACTCATGGGCAAAGTTAATAGTTTAGTGGTTACCTGAGGATAAGTGAAAAGTGCAGCAGGAGAGAAAGAAAGAAAAGTCAAACATATGTTGATGAAAAGAGTATGGCCTCTGGGCATTGAACACATAATGCAACACAAAGATGATGCAATGTAAAATTTTACACCTAGAATCAATATCATTATTGTTATTCAATGTCACTTCAATAAATTTAACAATAAATAATGAAAAATGGTGTTCTTTAAAATAAGTTTTCTTTACATGACTATTTCTCATCTTTGGTACAGTAATAACCTGTGGGTCCATGCTAGCTAATAGAGTATTAAGGGAATGACTGTATTATGCAGATTTAAAAAAAATAACTGCTACCTCTCTTAAAATGAGTGTTACTTTTCATTTTACTTCTCTGCAGATTTTCACTATAGAGTATCACTCACAATATGGTACCTATTTTTTTTTATTTTACTTTGCTCAACATATTTTAAGATAAAGGCTTGCAGTAAGAGAGAGAAAAGATATATACAAACACATTGATTGATCTGTTAAATGCTTTCCAGAGGCCCAGAGATTGGGAAGAAGATCAGTCTGGGCTAGAATCTTTCAGGATGGCCTTGAGAATGACAGAGTTCAATCTGAAGAGTCTTGAAAAATGGGTTCAGAAGAAGTTTTAGATAAGGGTTGTTAATTATGAGTAAAAATCTCTCTGAAATGTTCTTCTTGATATTTTACTTTTATTTTCTAAACAATTTTGTGAACATCATTTTTTTCATTTTTTTCTCACACTGATTTTATTATTTTCCTTAACACTCTGATTCCAAGGCCTAGGTTGACTTCTCCTAGAATACAATGTAGATTTAATTTTCTAAAATTCCAAAGGGTCACTTTGCATATAGTTGTTGCCAGTAGCATATAGCATTGGGTCATTTATTGTGGCTCAATTTAGTAGCTTTCTCCATGGGCAAGCAGAGACAAGCTACACAATCTTGTTAGCTGTGAATTTTCAGGGGTAATTCTCCTGTGACTTGGAAGAGAAATGAGATGGCTAGATGTGAAAAGGTGCATTTTGTTGACCAGCTCACCAGTCACTATGTTTTTTCCATGCAGTTGAAGGTATACTGAATTATTGTCATTTCCTCTGTGTTACAGTATTTCACATTATTTAAGATAAGATCCTTTAACCTGCAAATTCCAGGAATACATGTTGAACTCTAACTCCTGACTCCAAATGCTCCTTGCTTCTTTTTATCGGTGTCCCCAAAACTTTCACTAAATAGTGCCACATGTATGGTAAGGAAAAGTAGAAACACACATACACCACAAAAATAATATACCAAATTATCTTGAAAGATTTAGAATGTGACTTTCCCTCACTGTGGACTGTTCCTGACTGGCATGTGGGCAAACATGCATGCTCCTACTAGGCTTCTTAGTGCTCAGGATGCAGTGCTATTAAGGAGTTATGAACACTTGTGCTTTCCAGTCTGCCTTTGCCAGAGGGCAATAAAGCCTCTTTTAGAAAGCATGTTTCAACCTCTTCTGAAAAAAATTGTAATGCAAGTGAAGTAAATTGTTAATTTATTTAAAGAAAAACAAAACAACTGTGGGTCAGAATATGTAGACCACTCAGCTTTCATGCACTTTTTAAAAATTCTGCTGTATCTTTTCTGTAAGAAAAGTGGCAGTTCTACTCAATCACCTAGTTAGAAACAGTAATTAAAGAGAAGGCTGAATCATCTGAATTTTCTCAGGAACAATCTGACTGGATAATCTTTATCTCTCTTTAAGAAGTATATTTAATAAGTTCACCACCTAATGTGACCCCTCTTTCCATCCCCTTATATTGCTTTCAGTTTTTTTCTTTGCATCAAGTTGACAATGCACTGTGGAATTGTATGCCTGAAACCTATGTAATCCTTGCTAACAGATGTCACCCCAATAAGTCTAACAATAAAAATGAATTAAAAAAAAAAAAAAAGAAGTATATTTAACAGTTTGGCTCATTGCCAACTCTTCTACTCTGAAGGTGGGTATAAATAACATACTTCTTGGAGATTCCAGAAATACCACTTGTGGTTCAAAATCAAATGTTAGAAATTCAGTATGCTTTCTGTAGTTTTTACTCTATGACGAAAAGATGGCATTCCATACAGATTTTCCTCAGCCGAAGTCGGAATGGTCTTAATTTTTTCACCACCCAAACTTACCTGCTTTTTGTCTGTAAAAGTTCAGGCCTCTTTGTTAGGAAAATAAGTGTACTGAAAACCACTTTCTATTTTTAGATGAGTACAAGATACCTCAAAGTAAAATGTAACTAAAATACGAGCTGTCAGCATGAATTTAAATTCTTTTGTGTGATGTGGAAGAATAAAATCTTTGTGTCAGACAATCAGGAATATAAAGTAAGAAGACTGTCAAAAGTCCAAGGAAATCTCAATCTTTTTTTCTGTTCTCCCACTTCTTTGGGATCCTTCTCCAGCTACATTTGGGGATAGTAACTGTCTTCACTGAGAGGCATATCAAGGCCACAGAGGTGGGTCCTTTATACCCAAACAGCCTATGAAAAATTGTTTCTTTCTTGTATCCCCTGTAGAATTGGATTTGAGTTGTGATTTTATCTGTATTACTGTTGCTCTGTACTGCCAGGATTATCAGTTTCATCAGAAGGGTTCTCACAAAATTAAAAGTTCTACCTGGGTTATTATATTTCTAAATATTTTACCCAATTCTGGAAAAATGGGAACTTTCTCTTTAGAATACTAGAGTGCACTCTGGAGACCTAAGCCTGCAGCATATTGTGTATCCACGTAACACATGCTACCAGCACCTCACTGTTTCTCATTTCTCTGTCTGGTAAGCACCTCTGCCTCCTCCAGGCCAAAATCTTGATGTGGCTGCTTACCTTCAGTCTTTATATTTTATCATTCCATAGTATGGGATCTTCAGCACAACAGTCCTGAGTTTAACCCTGGAAAGGGTTAAATTTTTTTTGGAGCTGGGGCCAGCACTAGACCAACCATTTATGATGGAAACTTGGGAACCCTGGTACCTAGGAAATGGGGTCACATTATATAGAATCCTCACATTTTTGGAAACCAGGTGGGTATGGGAAAGAATATGGGTGGGTATCTGAGTGTTCAAAATAGAGTGTTGAGTGTGAGCTGAGTGTGTTTTATATAGAACAACAATTCACTCTGTCAACGTTACTGCCTTAATGTGATCTACTAAGGATCTGTTTTCTGAGATAGACTATTGTAGTGACCATGATCATGCCAAGTCAAAACCTTTTCACAGGCCACAGGTAAAAGTTTAGAGGCTTTCTGGTCAGTGGGCCTGGGGCTTTGCCAGGCTTATTCATGAATGGCCTTAACTCTTGGTTTCTTCTTTTATCAATGAGAGGGCTATATTAGATTGTCTATAGAATATCCCCCAAATCATAACTGCTATTTCTTTTCACAGCATTACTTGCCTAAAATATGATGAATTTATGGTAAGAGTTATGATGATATATTTTTAAAAGCACTACTGATTTATGGGCATATGAGCGTATTGCCTGCGTGAAATTCATAAGGTTTTTATCATATAAGATGGAATTATCAATTTTATAAAATGTAATGTGAATAAAATTAGAATTTTCCCCACATTTTTCTCCCAGCTTTTGAAACAGTGTAAAGCTTTTTTTCTTTTTTCTTCTTTATGATTCCTCCCTAGATCCCATTAGGCTCCACATCCTTGTTATGTGCTTATATAGAATACTAAATATTAATTATTTTTCTTCATCTAACTACCTCAGTTTCACCTCAATATCATCGATACTATGCAACCACTTGTCAGTCTTCAAAATGTTAAATCCAAGTCTGCTGTAAAGAATTACAGCCAGGCCCACAGTAAATGGTTAAAGCCAGGCCCACCGCCCAGGCTTGACCTTGGCATAATCAATCCATGTCTGTGGTTGAGGAATTCCTGGGGCTGACATTTACTGCATATGTACTGCCTCATGTAACCATGAAAATGCAAACAACTGCTACTGGGCAGATGCAACAAGATGCTACTTTTTTTTTGAATATGTATATATAGTTCCAGGTGTGCAGTAAAGTAGCTTGCTTGCTGGTGGGTTTATGGTCCCCCTATGTCAGCTCTGCGTGTGTTTTTTTCAACTGGGTTTACAAACACTAAAACCTGCCCTGCTTGGAAACCTTGGCAACATTTGGTGTAGTCATCAGGATGAGGTGAATACTATCCCCAGAGCTCTGAGGGTCACCGAGTTGAAGACATATGGCTTCCCGCCTTTCTGTGGTACTCAGTAGCCACATAACTGACCACATGGACAGGTCCAGAGGACTGGATGAGATTGGGTCAATATCTGGTGTTTTCAAAAAGGTCCTGGGATCTATGGAGCCAAATGTTTCACCTGTATGCTGGGAGGTGGCCGGCCACGTAGCTTAGATATTTCTGGCAGTGCTGCGGCATGCCAAGTGAGAGATACAAGAGCAAATTCAACAGGTACACCAGCTTCAGCACCAGAAGGAAACACTGGAAAAACTCCTGATGGCTGTTAAATGTAGGCTATGGGGCTCAGAAGAGTCTGTATGGACTCAGCAAGTGCATCAGCTACAACACCAAAATTAAACACTGTTAAGTGCCTGGTGGCTGCTAAGCATGGGCTGCAGAGCTTGGAAGAGTCTGCATGGCCTCAGCAGATATGATAAAGGGCTGAGATAACAGTACCGAGCCAGCTGATGGGATAAGGTGGCAAAAGGAACAGAGCTGTCCCCTGATGTAATGTCCCTACTGGCCTCCATTACAGTACTCCCCTCATTAAGGCAAAGGCTACAAAATATAGCCCATACTAACCACAATGCAGGGAATCATTCCCTGATAATTGGTTAATGGCAGTGGTCTGAACAGTTTGGGAAGATGCTGGCGAATTGCCTGAGACTGTGAGCTACTGGTCTACGTGCTCGAACCTGTTGCAAATTATACAAAAGATGGGCATGCAGCAGATGATGTTTTGGATGTGATACAATAGTGATGATGACGAAATTTTTACCTCTACAATGAAGGAACTCATCCTAGTGTCAGGAACTCTGGGAACTTTTAGGACTATGGTGGCTCTTCTGGCTCCCTATTTAGATCAGCAGGTGCATTAAATAACACGCACCCTAGCTTGTTTGGGAGATGTGGAAGTGAAGCAAAAGAACAAAATTCCCCAGTGAGGTTGCTACAGGGCCCAAAGGGACCCCCACCAAAAGGATGCCCAAAGAATAAAGAGGCTCAAAACAGTGGCATTCAGCCTACAGTAAGAGTAAGCTGAAGGTAGATGTGGTTTGATCTATTCATTGCAGGAGTAGCTGCACAGAAAATAAAGCATCAGCCTAAGAAAATGCTGCTGACTCTGTGGAAGCAGTTAAAATCCGACCAGCTGTTTACTCCCCTGCCAGCTGTTACACTCTCAATTCAGGAATTGAGACTGACTGATTTTTATGCAGACTAGAGGTCTGGCTGAGGGACTCAGCTGTGGGGAAACCCGGGAGACTGGAGGCCACATGTCCACCTTGGTATTTACTGGTCCCAACTTGTGGGCACCAGAGCCGATAGCACTTTGCTATATGAAAATCTGGATTTCTTTCATGGTCCTATGACCACCATGGAGGGATATGGAGGCCATATGATATGGGTCAAACAAACAGTTGTGACCCTGAACATTGGGTGATTGCCCCCCAAAGGCTAAAATATCTATGTCAACCCTATCGCAGAATATGATCTAAGGGTGAATGTGCTTCAAGAATTCGCGATCTCGATGATGATTAAGGAATTTTGCCTGTATATAAGAGTGGTAAAGGTGATTGTTTGGGGGCATTCCCGTCATGTCTCTTTGGTAATGCCCCAGGATACCCTTGTTGTGCATGCAAACCGTATCAGCTACCAGGAGGGCATGAAGAGATTGGTGGTAACATTCTCAAGCTTGAAGAAGCCCAGATAATCTGCATAATGCTTAGAACTTACAATTCTCCAATGTGGCCAGTGAAAACCAGATAGATCCAGGTGAATGGCTGTGGACTATCAGAGGTTGAACAAAGTGATGCCCCCATTACATGCAATTGTACCCAATGTTATGGATTTTATGGACAAACTCACACATAACCTGGGACAGTATCACTATGTTGTGGATTTGGAAAATGCATTCTTTTTTCATACATAAAGCACCAGAGAGTCAGAAACAGTTTGCCTTCACATGGGAAGAACGACAATAGACTTTCATGGTGCTTACCCAGGGATATCTGCTCCCACACAACCTGTGCTATGGACTGGTGACTTAGGACTTGGCCACCTGGTAGAAGCCAGCAGAGGTGCTGTTCCACTATATTGATGATATAAGGCTAACTTTAAATCAGAAGTTGCAGAGCTCGAGACCGCAGCAACTAGTCTATGAGAAGCCCTCAAACCCTAGGAGTGGGCCGTCAACAAAGACAAGATCCAAGGATCTCGGTTGTCTGTCAAATTCTTGGGAGTTGTCTGGTTAGGTAAGACTAAGGTTATGCCAGAGGCAGTCATAGATAAGATACAGGAACATCCCCGGAACAAAACAGTGAAGCAATTGCAAACTTATTTGTGATTCTTGGGCTATTAGAGGGTGTTTATTTCCCTTATAGCCACTTTAACTTGTCCCTTACATCACCTGTTATGGTGAGGGATTACTTGGAATTGGACGTCAGAGATAGAACAGTCATTTTGAGGCACCAAGCAGGTAGTGGCTCAAGTCCAAATCCTACAGGTGGTTGACACCACCCTAATGTTACTTTGAACGATGTCAGTGGATGACAATTTCTTTGCATGGGACTTGTGGCAGAAAGATGGGACTCGTGAATGCCCATTGGGTTTTGGTCTCAGTTGTGGAAACGATTGGAAGCCCACTATTTTCTTATAGAGAAAAAGCTAGCTGCTATTTATGCTGCCCTTTTGGCCTCTGTGGCCATAACCTGTCCTAATCTTAGAATCATCCAATCAAGATATCCGGTAGAGGGCTGGTTGCAGTCTTGGTTGTAAATGCCACAGACAGGGGTTACCTAAACTCCTACCTTGACCAAATGGGGGGCCTGTCTGGAACAAAGTGCCTGCTTCTTATCCAGCTCTTTATCAGATCAATTGAATGCCTTGCTAAGACCTATAGAATATCAAGTAGAAGAGCCATCCCCACTGATGGAAACGAAAATATCTATGGCCAGTCCCTACTCAGAGGGGCAAACAGCTATCCTGGAAGATGCCTGGTATACAGATGGCTTTTGCTGAGGAAAACCCCCTACATGGACAGCTGTGGCAATACAGTCCTCTACATATGATTTCTGGTATGAGACAGGACTGGACAATCCAGTCAATGGGCTGAATTAAGGGCTATGTGGCTAGTGCTACTGAATAAATCAGGCCTTGTATATTTCTGCGTGGACAGTTGGGCAGTACACAAATCTTTAACACTCTGGTTCCCCCGCTGGGCAACCCAAGATTAGCTGAAAAAGCATTGTTCTTTGTGGGGATAACTTTTTGGCTGGACTCGCATAAATGGTGTCTCTAGGCTGAGGCTACAATATACCATGTTCAAGGACATAATCCTTTAAAGGTGCCTGAAAATGATGCTGCTGATTTTCTTGTTTAAGTGAAGGCAAGCCAGTTACTGCTCCACCCAATCAAGCCAGTTCCTTGGCTACATTGTAAGCTGGGACATATTGGAGCCCAAACCATGGAATACGTAGCTCCTTGATGGGTTATGTCCCTCACCTGGGTACAATGTCAACAGGCTATACAAAAGTGTCAAGTTTGTGCAAAACAGCACTCCCACCAGCACCACCCTCTGTGATAATTGGGTATTGTGACAAGGGGAAGACAGCCTTTTCTGGAGTGGCAAGTGGACTCTATTGGGCCCTTGCCAACAGATCATGGTTGCCAATATGCCTTTATAGCAGTAGATACAGGAACTCGGTTGGGATTTGCCTGGCCCATAGCGGTGGACACCCAAGTACTTACCCTTACTAAACATGATCAGCTGAGCACTGCCTATGGGACTCCTATGGTAATTAGGAGTGACCAGGGTACTAACTTTACTGAATACAAATTGCAGGTTTGTGTTCTCAGAATGACTTGATTGGCAGGTGCATGTAACTTACTGATCCAAATCCATAGGTATGATAGAATGATAGAATGGTTTATTAAAGGAAAAATTAAAGACCCTGGGCCCCAATCTATTCAAATGGAGAACTAATCAGCCCACTGCAGTCAGGCTATTGAATAAACAATGCAGATGTACTGCTTTGTCTCCGTGAGACAAAGTAGTTCCAAGATCACCCCAATTTTTTGAAAATATGTCTAACCCTGTCAAAAATATACAGTGGGTCTTTACTTCTCCCTGTTCCTGGCTCACTGGCATGAGTAAAACAAGCTTTATGTTCATGGTTTTGGACCACCTGGCCTCCCGTGAATCTTGGCTGGCTCTAGTAGATCACTGGGTTGTTGAACTGGAGGAAGGATATATCTTGAAACCATGGTTGGGGAGCTGGCTTCTCTCTGTGAGGTGACCCTGCCAGAGAGTTACAGAGGACCTATACTAAACTAAACATCTGTCCTTGCCCTCTGGCCTTTTCTGCTGTACTCCATAATGCCATTAGAGCAGCCTTGGCCTCAAACTCTTGGGGAACTACTCTGGTATCATAGGACAGGGGCAAAGCCCTTACTGACCACATTGTTGTCAGAAGATGGACACATTGCCCGTATTTTACATAGGGTAAAGATCTTCCTTTAATTGTGTCACTATCTGCTTTGTTCTACCACCCATGCTAATGGCAGGCAATAGTATTCTGTCCTGGGGACATACTTTTACTCAGGTGCATAATGTTTCCCACTGCTGGAACTGTATGGAAATACCAGTGTAGGCAGCTGGGGGACATCTGTGGTGGATTTACACTAATTG
Source organism: Lyroderma lyra (assembly GCA_004026885.1). Taxonomy (NCBI): domain Eukaryota; kingdom Metazoa; phylum Chordata; class Mammalia; order Chiroptera; family Megadermatidae; genus Lyroderma; species Lyroderma lyra. Next base: position 34,780 of record PVJL010009077.1, on the reverse strand, counting down.
CTTAACAACTGTGCATGTTTATGTACATGGAACAGTACTGTTAAGTGGGACCAATGTCTCCGGGCAGTGGACAACTTGCTCCACAAGGACCATAATAACCAACCCCTCTGTTTGGTAACCAATGACTATTGGGTAGGTTTGGGTGGTGGAGGAACATGTGGAACTATGGCAACAAGTCCCATTATGTATAGAACAACATTGCTCAGCTGCAATTTGCATTGCTGGTTGGCTGTCCCCTCACTTGTGTCAAAATTTTACCCATGTGCTGACCCCTCACACTTGGTGGAATGGAGCCTTATGTACTGGCTTTCATCCCAGAGATATCCTTCTCACTGGATACCCCTGGGTTTGTGAACACTACAGATGACCTTATTTACCTGCAAATTGGACTAGCCCAAGTACATGGGGTCACCCTTACATTGCTGGTGGAGTACTGGCAACCCTTACTCAATTGCCGATTAATTGGTATGCTGTATATCACGGCTGGCATCGCCAACGTAGAGCCACTTGGTTGTTCTACCCTTTTGCTCTGGCCCTGCCTAGAGCTGCTGTCACAGATGTAGAATTACAAGTAGAAGCTTTAGCAGTGCCCACAGCTCAAGCCCTGAATGCTACTAAACAGGCCATGATTATATTATTAGATGAAACAGCACAAATGCATAAATTTGTGCTGTAAAATCAGAGGGATTTAGATGTATTGACATCCTCCCTAGGTGGCACCTGGGCTATTTTACATGAGGAATATTTTATAAATATATATCCCAGATCATGCTGAGCACATTCAGACAGCTCTGGCTAAGACAGACGTGAAAGTACAGAATCCACCTGGCAGTGGATACTAATGATCCTAGCGATTATTGGTAGCAGTCTGATAGTCTTTTGCTGTGTCATATATTGCTGCTGTAGACTGTGGTCTCAAGGATATGCATTATGGGCAAAGTCTTGTGCGATGGCCCTGTAGTGGTAAAGTGTCAGTCCCCAAATGGTTAAAGCCAATCCCACTGTAAAGAATTATAACTAGGCCCACTTAGGCCCTCTGTGAAAGGCTAAAGCCAGTCCCTGTGCCCAGGCTTGACCTTGGCATAATCAGTCCACATCTTAGGTTGAGGAATTCCTGGAGCTGACATTTATTACTCATGTACTACCTTATGGAACCTTGAAAACACACACAACTGCTACTAGGAAGATGTGGCAACATGCCACTTTTGTTTGAATATGTATATGTAATCCCAGGTGTACAATAAAGTAGCTTGCTTGCTAGCTGATGTGTTTATGGTACCCCTATGTTGGCACCATGTGTATTTTTTTCAATTGTTCCACCAATCAAACTTGCCCTGCCTCAAAATTTTTGCTCTGACACTACTTTGCAGTAGGAAATACAAAACTAATTCACAGTTAATAAACTTTGGGTCAATCACTGGAGTCTAGACTCCATTTTGCACCAAGATGAGAAGAAGATAAGTAGACTGGGTGTATATTAATATTTGCATATAATTGTCTTTTTCAAAAAATAAAATTCTTCATGGAGAAAGAGAGCAACCCCCCAATGTGATAACACAGTTTCAAAAGCTGGAAGAAAAATTGGGGGAAAATTCTAATTTTATTCACTTTACATTTTATTTTATAAAATTAATTATTTCATTTTATATGATAATAACCTTATCAATTTCACACAGGCAATATGTTCATATGCCCATAAATCAGTAGTGCTCTTTAAAATTTATCATCATAAGTCTTACCATAAGTGTATTATATTTTATGAGAAATTATGCTGTCAAAAGAAAAAGCAGTTATGATTTGGGGGATACTTCATAGACTATCTAATCTAGCCCCCTCATTTGTAAAAGAAGAATCAAAAACTTAGGGGCATTCATGAATAAGCCTGGGAAAACCCTAGGCCACATGACCAGAAAGGGTCTAAACTTTTACCTCTATCCTGTGAAATGGTCTTGACTTGCCAAGGTCACTTGGTCACTACAATAGTCTCTCTCAGAAAACAGATCCTCGGTAGATCACATTAAGGCAGTAACTTAAACATAGTGAATTCTGTTCTATACAAAACATACTTAGCTCATAATCAACCCTCCATTTTGAACACTCAGTTGCTCACCCACAGTCTTTCCTACACTCACATGATTACCCAAAACTGAGGATTTTGTATACTTTGACACTATTTCCTAGGTATCAGAGTTCCCAGGTTTCCATCATAAATGCTTGGTCTAGGGCTGGCGCCAACTCCCAGCTGTAAAGTGAATCTTTGTTCCAGGGTTAATCTCAGGACCATTGTGCAGAAATTCCCATTCTATGGAAGGATAAAACATAAAGAATGAAAGTATTCAGCCACATCAAGATTTTTGCCTAGAGGAGATAGAGGTGCTGACCACACATAGAAATGAGAAACAGTGAGGTGCTGGTAGCATGTGTTACATGGATACACAATATGCTGCAGGCTTAGGTCTCCAGAGTGCACTCTAGCATTCTAAGGACGAGTGGGTTAGGGAGGGGAGAAAGGGGAGGGGATGGGAGAGGAGGGGGGGAAGCTAAATATAAGGTGATGGAAAGAGAAGTCACATTAGGTGGTGAACTTATTATACATCAAGTTGACAATGCACTGTAGAATTATATGCCTGAAACCTATGTAATCCTTGCTAACCGATGTCACCCCAATAAGTCTAACAATAAAAATGAATTAAAAAAAAATAAAGAGAAAGTTCCCATTTTTCCAGAATTGGGTAAAATATTTAAAAAGATAATAACCCAGGTAGAACTTTTAATTTTGTGAGAACCTTTCTGATGAAACTGATAATCCTGGCAGTACAGAACAACAGTGATACAGATAAAATCACATCTCAAGACTAATTCTACAGGGGACGCAAGAAAGAAACAATTTTTCATAGGCTTTTTGGGTATAAAGGACCCACCTCTGTGGCCTTGATATGCCTCTCAGTGAAGACAGTTACTATCCCCAAATGTAGCTGGAGAAGGATCCCAAAGAAGTGGGAGAACAGAAAAAAAGATTGAGATTTCCTTGGACTTTTGACGGTCTTCTTACTTTATATTCCTGATTGTCTGACACAAAGATTTTATTCTTCCACATCACACAAAAGAATTTAAATTCATGCTGACAGCTCGTATTTTAGTTACATTTTACTTTGAGGTATCTTGTACTCATCTAAAAATAGAAAGTGGTTTTCAGTACACTTATTTTCCTAACAAAGAGGCCTGAACTTTTACAGACAAAAAGCAGGTAAGATTGGGTGGTGAAAAAATTAAGACCATTCCAGCTTTGGCTGAGAAAAATCTGTATGGAATGCCATGTTTTCGTCATAGAGTAAAAACTACAGAAAGCATACTGAATTTCTAACATTTGCTTTTGAACCCAATGTGGTCTTTCTGAAATCTCCAAAAAGTATGTACTATAATCCCACCTGCAGAGTAGAAGAATTGGCAATGAGCAAATCTGTGAAATACACTTCTTTTTTTTAATTCATTTTTATTGTTAGACTTATTGGGGTGACATCTGTTAGCAAGAATTACATAGGATTCAGACATACAATTCTACAGTGCATTGTCAACTTCATGCATAATAAGTTCACTACCTAATGTGACTTCTCTTTCCATCACCTTATATTCAACTTTGCCCCCTCCTCTCCCACACCCTCCCCTTTCTCTCCTCCCTAACCCACTGGTCCCAAAATAAACATTAAACTATTGATTGTGTTGATGGGTTATTTGTTTCCTCATTTCTTTTTTCTTTGCTTTCAGTTTTATATTCCACATATGAGTGAAGTCATACAGTTCTTTGTTTTTTCTGTCTGGCTTATTTTACTAAGCATGCTGATCTCCAGGTCCATCCATTTTGTTGCAAATGGCAATATTTCATCTTTACTTACAGCTGAATAATATTGCATTGTGTGTATGTACAACATCTTCCTTATCCAGTCATCTGTCACAGGGCACTTTTGCACTTTCCATGTTTTGGCCACTGTGAACAGCGCTGAAATGAACATTGGGGTGCATAAGTCTTTGCGGACAAAGGTTTTCAAGTCTTTTGGGTAGATCCCCAGAAGGGGGATTGCTGGGTCAAATGGTAGCTCCATTCCCAATTTTCTGAGGAAACTCCATAATGCCTTCCACAGTGGTTGTACCAGTTTGCACTCCCACCAGCAGTGTTCCAGAGTTCCTTTTAGTCCACATCCTCTCCAGCACTTGTTATTCCTAGTCTTGTTGATAATAGCCATTCTCACAGGTGTGAGGTGGTATCTCATTGTGGTTTTGATTTGCATTTCCCTGATAGCTAATGAGGATGAGCATTGTTTCATATGTCCGCTGGCCATTTGTATTTCTTCATGGGAGAAGTGTCTGTTTAGTTCTTCTACCCATTTTCAAATGGGTTCTTTGTTTTTTTGTTGTTAAGTCTTATTAGTTCTTTATATATTTTAGATATTAGACCCTTATCTGATGCGTTATTTGAAAATATATTCTCCCATTCAGTTCGCTGTCTCTTTCCCTTGTTGATGGTTTCATTTGCTGTGCAGAAGCTTTTTAGTTTGATATAGTCCCATTCATTTCTTTTTGCTTTTACTTCCCTTGCCTTTGAGGACAGGTTCATGAAGTCTTCCTTGAGTCCTAGGTCTATAAGATTAGTACCAATGTCTTCTTCTATACAGTTTATTGTCGCGGGTCTTATATGAAGGTGTTTAATCCATTTTGAGTTAACTTTTATATGTGGAGAGAGTTCACAGCTCAGGTTCTTTTGCACATGTTTTTCCAGTTTTCCCAGCACCACCTACTAAAGAGGCTGTCTTTTCCCCATTGTATGTTCTTTGCTCCTTTATTGAAAATTATTTGTCCATATATTTGTGGGTTTATTTCTGGGTTTTCAGTTCTATTCCATTGGTCTCTATTTCTGTTCTTCTGCCAGTACCAAGCAGTTTTGACTTGATGCTTTGTAATATAAATAGAAGTCAGGAAGTGTAATGCCACCAGCTTTATTCTTTTTATGTAATATTGCTTTGGCAATTCCAGGTCTTTTATGGTTCCATATAAATGTACAAATTCTATTATCTATTTCACGAAAGTATGATTGTGGGATTTTAATGGGGATTGCATTAATTCTGTAGATTGCTTTGGGCAGAATGTTCATTTAAACAATGTTAAGTCTTCCTATCCATGAAGAGGGGATATTTTTCCACCTCTTAATGTCTGTTCCAAAGTGTTTCAAAAGTGTCTTATAGTTTTCTGTGTATAAGTCTGTCATGTTCTTTGTTAAGTTAATTCCCAGGTATTTCATTCTTTTTGTTGTGATAGCAAAAGGAATTGAATTACTCATTTGTTTTTCTGAGGATTCATTGTTTGTATAAAGGAATGCTGTTGATTTTTGTACATTGATTTTGTATCCTGCAACTTTACTATTTTTGTTAATTGTTTCTATAGTTTCCTGGTGGAAAATCTGGAATATTTTATGTAAAGGATCATGTCATCTGCAAATAGTGACAATTTGACCTCTTCTTTCTCAATTTTGATACATTTGATTCCTCTCTCTTGCCTGATTGTTGTGGCTAGAACTTTCAATTCTATATTAAATAACAGTGGTAACAGGGGGCATCCCTGTCTTATTCCTGATTTTAAGAGAATAGGTTTCAGCTTTTCCCCATTCAGTATGATGTTAGTCAAGGGACTGTCATATATGGCCTTTATTATGTTGAGATACTTTCTTGTATACCTATTTTATCATAAAGTGGATGTTTTGATCATAAATGGATGTTGTATTTTGTCGAAAGTTTTTTCTGCATCAATGGAAATGACTATATGGTCTTTATCTTTGTTTGTTTATGTGGTGTATCACATTGATTGATTTTCATATGTTGAACCATCCTTGTGCTCCTGGGATGAATCCCACTTGAACATGATGTATGATCTTTTTGATGCATTGTTGTATTCTATTTGCTAATATTTTGTTCAGGATTATTGCATCTCTGTTCATCAGAGATATTGGTGTATAGTTTTCTTCTTTTGATTGTCTTTTCCAGGCTTTGGTATATTAGAGTAATGTTGGCCTCATAGAATGAGTTAGGAAGTATTCCTTCCTCTTCAATTTATTGGAAGATTCTGAGGAGGATAGGCATTAATTCTTCTTTGAATGATTGGTAGAACTCGATGGTGAAATTATCTGGTCCAAGGCTTTTGCCTTTAGGGAGATTGTGGATAGTCATTTCAATCTCGTTGCTTTTGTTTGGTCTATTTAGATTATCCAGTTCTTGGTTCACTCTTGGTAGACTATAAGTTTCTAGAAACTTGTACATTTCTTCTAGCTTATTAAATTCCATGGCATGAAGTCCTTCATAACATTTTCTTATATTCCTTTGTATTTCTGTGGTATGAGTGGTAATTTCTCCCCTTGCATTTCTAATTTTGGATATTTGTGTCCTTTCCTTTCGTCCTTTGATTATTCTCTCCCAGGGTTTGTCAATTTTGTTGACTTTCTCAAAGAACCAGTTCCTCGTTATATTAATTTTTTCTATCGTCCTTCTGTTCTTTATTTGGTTTAGCTCTGCTTTAATTTTCATTTTTTCTTTCCTTCTGCTGACATTCGGTTTTGTCTGTTCTTCATTTTCTAGTTCTTTGGGATAGGATGCTAAAATGTTTGCTTGTAATTTTTCTTGTTTCTTAAGATAAGCCTATAATTATATAAATTTCACTCTTCTTACCACTTTCGCTCTGACCCAATAATTCTGATACGTTGTATTTTCATTGTCATGAGTTTGTATATATATTTTTAATCTCATCTTTTACTTGTTCTTTTATCCAGTCCTTTTTAAATAAGCTGTTGTTTAATCTCCATGTATATGTCGTTTTTTTCTGCTTTCCTTTTACAGTTGATCTCCAATTTCAAAGCTTTGTGGTCTGAGAATACACTTGGTATGATTTCGATCTTCTTGAATTTGCTGAGGCTACTTTTGTGTCCCAGCATGTGGTCTATTCTTGAGAATGTTCCATGCGCACTAGAAAAGAAGGTGTAGTCTCTTTTTGCTGGATGAAGTGTCCTGTAA
>PVJL010009077.1:0-27628 GCA_004026885.1 Lyroderma lyra | reverse complement strand
TTAATGTGTCATTTAGAGCTGTTACTTCCTTACTTATTTTCTGTTTGGATGATCTGTCCCTGGCTGTTAGTGGGGTGTTTAAATCTCCCACTATGATTGTGTATTCATCAATTTCTCCTTTCAAGTCTGTTAGTAGTTTCTTTGTGTATTTTGGTGCATCGTGTTTGGGACCATATATGTTGATTAGTGTCAACTCTTCTTGTTCTTGCATTGTGCCTTTCATCATTATGAAATTGCCATGTTTGTCTTTTACTATCTTTTTTAACTTGAAGTTTATTTCATCAGATATCAGTATGGCCACTCCTGCTTTTCTCTGGTTACCATTTTCTTGGAGTATTGTATCCCATCCTTTCACTCTGAGTCTGTGTTTGTCCTTACAGCTGAGGTGTGTTTCTTGGAGACAGCATATGGATGCGTTCTGTTTTTTTATCCATTCTGCTACTCTGTGTCTTTTTATTGGTGAGTTCTGTCCATTAACATTTAGAGTGATTATTGATATGGGAGGATTTCCTGTGCCCATTACTTACTTCTTTCTGATTGTTTGTTTGTTTGTTATTTTTGTTTCTTTCTTGTTGCCTCAACTTTGTTCCATTTTTCCTGATGTTTTGTTTCAGGCTGAAGAGCCTCCTTTAGTATTTCTTGGAGTGCTGGCCTCGTGCTGGCAAATTCCCTCAGCTTCTGTTTGTCTGAGAAGGTCTTTATTCCACCTTCATATCTGAAAGATAATTTTGCTGGATTATTCATTCTTGGCTGGAAGTTTCTCTCCTTCAAATTTTTGAATATTGGATTCCACTCTCTCCTGGCTTGTAGAGTTTCTGCTGAGAAATCTGACACCAGCCTGATGGGTTTTCCTCTAAATGTTACAGTTCTTTTTTCCCTGGCAGCCTTGAGAATTGTCTCTTTGTCCTTAGTTTTGGACATCTTTAGTACCATGTGTCTTGGAGAAGATCTGTTATGGTCCAGGTATCTGGGGGACCTATTGTCTTCTTGAACTTGGGGTTCCAGATCTTTCCAGAGGTATGGAAATTTCTCATCTATGATTTGTTTGAGTGTTCTCTCTGTAGATTGCTCTGCTTCCTCTTCTATTCCTATTATCCTGATGTTGTTTTGTTTCATGGAGTCGGATAGTTCTTGCAGAGTTCTTTCAATCCTTTTGGTTCTATATTCCCTCTCTTCCTCTTTCTGAGCTGTTTCTATGTTCTGATCTTCAATGTCACTAATTCTTTCTTCCATCTGGTTGGTCCTGTTTCCTATTGCAGTTCTTTCATTACTGACTTCTTTTATCGTATTATTTATTTCTTGTATTTCCATCTCAATCTTTCTTATGTTTTGAATTGCTTTGTTAAATTGTTCTTTTTGTTCACAGTGTTCCTTTTTTATGTCATTTATATCCTTTTCTATATTATTTATCTCAGCTATGGTGTTGTGCCAATAGGTTTTCATTTCTCTCACAGCCTTTAGAATAGCTGCTTTAAATTCTCTGTCACTTAAATCCGACCCTTGCAGTTCTAACAAGCTGTCTTCTGGATAAATTTCATGTTCTTTCTGAGGAGTTTTAGTTTTTAAGGAATTCATCCTGTCCACTGGATTCTTCCTATTTGACATGAGGGCTTTATATTTAGTGCCCCCATTATTGCTTTTGTGGTGTCTTGCTGTAAGGCAGACACTAGGTGGCACTGGGGGTCAAGTTTTGGGGGAGAGGGGGCTGTTTGTTTTTTGTTTCTGATCTCCTACTGCGTTTGGAGGCTATGCACATATTTCCTGGGGAGAGGCCAACAAAAGGTGCTCTTTGGGAGGCTCTGCCTTCGCCCTTTGCTGTATAATCTGCCCTGAGGCCTGTCTCTACTGATTCCTGTGAATGCCAGCAAATCAATCTCTCTATCTAGCCCAGATTCAGGACCCAGCTGCCCACGAGCCCACACTCCCCCCAGAACCCTGGGGTGCATGAGAAAGTGCACACTCCATAATTCCAAAGCTGTGGGATTGGCCTGAGACAGCAGGGTCGCCCCTGCAGCAGGCTGGGAACAGGAACTGCTTGCCCTGTGTAGGTCTCCAGGGGACCTAGAGCTGGGGTGTCATCTTTGCGTTTCAGAGTCCTCGCTCAGCCCTTCTACCACTCTAAAGTTCCAGAGGCTGGCTCCCAAACTCTATCCCCAGCTTGCAGCTCTAAAGCCCAGCACCCCATGTTCTCTCCCCTCCCCCGAACTGTGCCGCTCCGAATAGTCAGCAGCGATTGTGTCCTGTAGCAGTCTCTGCTCCCTTCCCTCTCCCAGACTAGCCCCCTTCTCGCCAACCTTCAGGTGTTTACTTGCGATTTGTGGATTTCTCAACAGCCGTTATGTCACTTAGGGTCCTCTTTCTTGGCTCCTGGACCGCGGATCAATTATATTTTCTGGGAGAGGCTTTAGGGACCTCCTCTCCAGTCGCCATCTTGCCTTCTTCTCCCAACTTTACAGTATTATTTAAATAATGACAGAGTGATTATATTGAAATTTAGCAAAAAGCAACTCTGCAGTAAAGTTAATTTTGTGATGGCTACAGTTAAAAGCAGAGACAATTAAATTGATTCTTCTGCATTTTTGTCCTGGAGCAGAGAATTCTTCACCATTTAAGGGATTAGTGATGTAAGCATGAAACCTAAGAGTTACAGAATCTTCTATCATGCCCTTCAAATCTTAACTTGTACCCACTGTACTGTCACATGATATACAAAAGTTGTAGCAGCTTCTCCAACTTGTTGCTCACCATGTTCTGTGAGCAGAAAGAGCAGTTACTGAAATGTATGTTTTAACTTTTTCTTCAATTTTTTGTTCTTTTGAACAAATATTATACATTTTCAGAAAAATAACTTTTGAAATTAGCTGTGATTCCAAACTGACTTTTCTCTTTTACTAATGTTTGAGATTCCCATGTGGTGTGTTTTCTGAATGACCCTACTTTCAAGCATGGAACATGCAGATGATTTGGAAAGTGTAGGCATATCTGAGAAGGTGAGCTCTCTTCAGAAGAACATCATCACAAAAAATACTAACCTAACTGTTTCATTTTTCCTTTTCATAATTGAGAAGAGTTGTGTTTTAATTCATAGTACCATAATTTATGGGTTTAGAATCTTGCATGAAAACTTTTAGCCCCTCTACCATTCCCACAGTTTTGAAATCATCCTACAGAAGTAATGATAAAACCCTAGAGGAAGTAGCTGAACAGGCTCTGGGATTGTCACTTATGTGGGTTTAGCATTTCTAAACAGTGATGAATTACTTGTAACATAATAGATATCTTCTCTTTGCCCATACATTAACCACATCTCCTCTGTTGTGATTGCTAAAACTGTTCCTCAAAAGCTTAACTGGATCTCTGGAAGAATGGAAAGGCCACTATCTCCACAGGCAGAACCAGATTTCTATGTAGTGTTTCCCTGAAATGCAGAATCACCTACCTACTATATTTTATTAAATTGTTATATTCCATAATAGATGATACCAAAAGTAAACATGTCATGACAATACATATTAACATTCTCATAGTCATGGTTAGAAAATCTGATGACGTCTTTCTGCATTTTGTTATTAGCTATTATGATCCTATGTTTCAATGTATCTTTACAGCAATACAACAGCCTATAAATAAATAGAAATAGAATGTTTCCTTGTGCCACTTTCTATCATTGTCTTCTGTTTCCTGCCTGTACTGATCAAAAGGTGGAAAAGAAATGTTACCCATCTTCTTTCTTTCAGACAATTTTAAGAGTGCCAAGATTGAAAGAGGTGGTGGACCTAGGTGGTGTTGAATTTGACAGATTTTTGTAAAAGGGCAGTTAGAGATTCCTAACTGATGATAGTGGTCCAGGGGCAATTCTTAAGGAACACTCACCAAATCTTTAGAAAAAAAAAATATATATGCACACACCAAGTAAAAATAAAATCATTTTTAAAGTTTGTACCATTTAGAAAATGTTGTTGTATTTCAGACTTCTACGCTAGAAGCATCAAATTTTAGTATCAATCAGTTTGTGTTCTATGGTGCTTTGGGAAGTAAAATTATTTCTGTGTGGAATCATCTAATAACACTTTGGTTTTTAAAAGATTAATTCAATCTGTGTATCCACTAAATTAGTTTAAAATGTAGCCATGTAGAAGCATAGTTTTAAAACTTTGGGCCAGCTAAATCACTGTCATGTTAATTTTTTGTTGGTCTTAACACTGAAAGAAACATAAAAACTTGAAAGATTAAAATGTAAAGAGTTTATATTAAAAGGCTTGAAAAGGAAGCAATTAGAACTAAAACAAAAACCTAACATAACAATAGCAATGTCAAAAGTGGAGGTGTCCCAGTGCCTCCTGTCCTGTTGATAAACTTGATGTCACAATTGAATGGTCTGTTCATACTGACATATGAAATTCTGATGTTTCTCCCAAAAGCGAGGCAATGCAACATTTAAAATGTCATATGTCATATGCCATTCCTCAGTATACTTAATATTGTTAGTCCAATATCTTGCATATAGGGTGTGTCGTGCCTTTTATCTTTAATTCAAATATGTAAATATAATGATATTTTAGTAACATTAAATTTACTGTAGGCAAATTTTTAAATTGTTTCTCATTATTTGAACATTTACAAGTATTTGCCAAATATATGCTTATTTAAGTGCTAACAGTAAATTTTAATTCATTTGGGGGAGAAGGAGGATTTCATATCTAGGTAAAACTTAGCTAAGTTTTCTTAATAAGAGGAAGACTTTTATTATTTAAGTGATGTTTTAGATAGTGTCTCCTTTCCATATATTCTAAATTTCTCATCTTGGCTTCCAAAGTATTTACTAGGCTGAGTGGAATTAGAGCCCTTAAAACAAGGCAGGTTGTAATATATGCTCATTGAATATAATACTTTCATGTTTATTTCCACTAGATTTCACGTCTTAGGGGATAGGCATATTCTGGTATTAGGAAAGAGTCTGGCACATATTGATAGTTAATATGTGTTTCACTCAATGGAGGAATACACACACACACACATACAAACACACAAACAAACAAACGTACACATTTACATACACACACACACACACACACGGATGTAAACACGTACAGAGACTGTCTGGATTTTATTCAGCAATGTAGTATGGAAAAAAAATGCTCTAATGACTGAAATTTTTGAAGTTCTTGTCCATTTCACTTTGATTCATTTCAACTGCAGTTTTTAAAATGTGGATTTTAAAATCTCGTTAGGACATTTAAAGCTCTATTTGACAATGCACTGTAGAATTGTATGGCTGAAACATGAAATCCTTGCTAACAGATGTCACCCCAATAACTCTAACAATAAAAATAAATTTAAAAAATTTCAGGTAGACGCTAAGGAAACAAACACATGTATCTTAAAATTAACAATTGTTTTTCAGCTTGTGTAGCATATATTTTTATAAGAATGAGATTTCTCTGAATTCCCAAATCATATTATTAAAGGGAAACAGAACAAGATTGTATGAAAGGTTTTATAAGTTTGTGTTTTCTAGTCTCATTTTTTTAAAAATAAATTCAAAGCAAAGATGCTGTTGAATTTACATATGATTAGCTTTTTATTTGAAGTGTCTAGATTTATTTATTTATTTATTTATTCATTTATTTATTTATTTTTATTCGGGTGACTGACATCTGTTAACAAGGATTACATAGGTTTCAGGCATACAATTCTACAGTGCATTGTCAACTTGATATATAATCAGTTCACCACCTAATGTAACTTCTCTTTCCATCACCTTATATTTAGCTTCCCCACCTCCTCTCCCACCCCTCCCTTTTCTCCCCTCCCTAACCCACTCATCCCCAAATAAACATTAAACTATCGATTGTGTCCATGGGTTATTTGTTTGTTCATTTCTTTTTTTCTTTGCTTTCAGTTTTATATTCCGCATATGAGAGAAGTCATACAGTTCTTTGTTTTTTTCTGTTTGGCTTATTTCACTAAGCATGATGATCTCCAGGTCCATCCATTTTGTCGCAAATGGCAATATTTCATCTTTTCTTATAGCTGAGTAATATTCCATTGTGTATATGTACCACAGCTTCTTTATCCAGTCATCTGTCGCAGGGCACTTTGGTTGTTTGCATGTTTTGGCCACTGTGAACAGTGCTGCAATGAACATTGGGGTACATAAGTCTTTGTGGACAAAGGTTTTCCAATTCTTTGGGTGAATCCCCAGAAGGGGGATTGGTGGGTCAATGGTAGCTCCATTCCCAATTTCCTGAGGAACCTCCATACTGCCTTCCACAGTGGTTGTACCAGTTTGCACTCCCACCAGCAGCGTACCAGAGTTCCTTTTTCTCCATATCCTCTCCAGCACTTGTTATTCCTTGTCTTGTTGATAATTAGCCATTCTAACAGGTATGAGGTGATATCTCATTGTGGCTGTGATTTGAATTTCCCTGATAGCTAATAAGGATGAGCATTTTTTCATATGTCTGCTGGCCATTTGCTTTTCTTCATGGGAGAAGTGTCTGTTTAGTTCTTCTGCCCACTTTTCAAATGGGTTGTTTGTTTTTTTGTTGTTAAGTCTTATGAGCTCTTTATGTATTTTAGATATTAGAACCTTATCTGATGTGTTATTGGCAAATATTTTCTCCCATTCAGTTGGCTGCTTCTTTGCCTTGTTGATGGTTTCTTTTGCTGTGCAGAAGATTTTTAGTTCGATATAGTCCCATTCATTTATTTTTTATAATTTTTATAAAATATTTTTATTGTTAGACTTATTGGGGTGAAATTGGTTATGAAGAGTTAATAGGTTCCAGGTGTACAATTCTGCAGTGCATTTTCTCTTTGTTATATTATGTGTTTACCACCCAGTGTGAGTTCTCTTTCCATCACCATATATTTGGCTTCCCCTCCCTCCTCTGCCACCCCTCCCTCTTCTCCCACTCCCTCCACCTTTAATCCCAAATAACCCTCAAACTATTGATTGTGTCCATGAGTTTTGTTTGTTTGTTTGTTATTTCTTTGTAGCTTTCAGTTTTATATTTCACATATGAGTGAAGTCATGTGGTTCTTGGATTTTTCTGTCTGGCTTATTTTGTTTAGCATAATGATCTCTAAGTCCATCCATTTTGCTGCAAATGGCAATATTTCATCTTTTCTTCTAGCTGAGCAATATTCCATTGTGTATGTGTACTACAGCTTCTTTATCCAGTCATCTGTCACAGGGAACTTTGATTGCTTTCATGTTTTGGCCACTGTGAACAGCGCTGCAGTGAATATTGGAGTACATAAGTCTTTGCGGACAAAGGTTTTCAAGATTTTTGGGGAGATCCCCAGAAGAGGGATTGCTGCATCATATGGTAACCCCTTTCCCAATTTTCTGAGGAACCTCCACATTGTCTTCCACAGTGGTTGTACTAGTTTGTATTCCCACCAGCAGTATGTGAAAGTTCCTTTTTCTCCACATGCTTTCCAGCACATGTTATTCCTTGATTTGTTGATAATAGCCATTCTAACAGGTGTGAAGTCGTATCTCCTTGTGGCTGTGATTTGAATTTCCCTGATAGCTAATGACGATGAGCATTTTTTCATATGTCTGCTGGCCATTTGTGTTTCTTAGTGGGAGAAGTGTCTGTTTAATTCTTCTATCCACTTTTCAATTGGGTTGTTTGTTTTTTTGTTGTTGTTGTTAATTTGAATTAGTCCTTTATATATCCTCTATTCATGGATAGGAAAACTTAATATTGTTAAAATGACTATTTTGTTGAAAGCAATCTACAGATTTAATGCAATACCCATCAAAATCCCACAATCATACTTTTGTGAAATGGATAAAAGAATTGCCAGATTTATATGGAACTATAAACGACCTCGAATTACCAAAACAATACTACAGAAAAAGAATAAGGCTGGTGGCATACACTGCCTGACTTCAATTTATATTACAAAGCATCAATAGTCAAAACAGCTTGGTATTGGCATTTATTTTTGCTTTTACTTCCCTTGCCTTTGAGGACAGGTTCATGAAGTCTTCCTTGAGTCCTAGGTCTATAAGTTTAGTACCAATGTCTTCTTCTATACAGTTTATTGTTGCAGGACTTATATAAAGGTCTTTAATCCATTTTGAGTTAATTTTTGTATATGGAGAGAGTTCACAGCTCAGGTTCATTCTTTTGCATATGTTTTTCCAGTTTTCCCAGCACCACCTACTAAAGAGGCTGTCTTTTCCCCATTGTATGTTTTTTGATCTTTTATCGAAAATTATTTGTCCATATATTTGTGGGATTATTTCTGGGTTTTCAGTTCTATTCCATTGGTCTCTATTTCTGTTCTTCTGCCAGTACCAAGCTGTTTTGACTTGATGCTTTGTAATATAAATAGAAGTCAGGAAGTGTAATGCCACCAGGTTTATTCTTTTTATGTAATATTGCTTTGGCAATACGAGGTCTTTTAAGGTTCCATATAAATGTACAAATTCTATTATCTATTTCACGAAAGTATGATTGTGGGATTTTGATGGGGATTGCATTAAATCTGTAGATTGCTTTGGGCAGAATGACCATTTTAACAATATTAAGTCTTCCTATTCATGAATAGGGGATATTTTTCCACCTCTTAAAGTCTGTTTCAATTTCTTTTAAAAGTGTCTTATAGTTTTCCATGTATAAGTCTGTCACATTCTTTGTTAAGATAATTCCCAGGTATTGCATTCTTTTTGTTGTGATAGCAAAGGGAATTGACTCCCTCATTACTTTTGCTGTGGATTCGTTGTTTGTATAGAGGAATGCTGTTGATTTTTGTACATTGACTTTGTATCCTGCAAGTTTACTATATTCGGTAATTGTTTCTAATAGTTTCCTGGTGGAATCTTTGGAAGTTTTTTTTTTATATAAAGGATCATGTCATCCGCAAATAGTGACAATTTGACATCTTGTTTCCCAATTTGGATACCTTTGATTGTTTTCTCTTGCCTGATGGCTGTGGCAAGAACTTCCATTATTATATTAAATAACAGCAGTGACAGGGGTCATCCCTGTCTTGTTCCTGATTTTAAGGGAATAGGTTTCAACATTTCCCAATTCAGTATGATGTTAGCCAAGAGTCTCTCATATATGGCCTTTATTATGTTGAGATACTTTCCTTCTATACATATTTTATTTAGTGTTTTGATCATAAATGGATGTTGTACCTGTAAAAACTTTTTCTGCATCAATTGAAATGACCATATGGTCTTTATCTTTGATTTTTTTATATGGTGTATCACATTGGTTGATTTTCCTTTGTTGAACCATCCTTGCACTCCCAGGATGAATCCCACTTGATCATGATGTATAAACTTTTTGATGCATTGTTGTATTCTGTTTGCTAATATTTTGTTCAGGATTGTTGCATCTGTGTTCATCAGATATATTGGTCTACAGTATTCTTTTGGGGGTTGTCTTTGCCAGGCTTTGATATTAGAGTAATGTTGGCCTCATAGAATCAGTTAGGAAGGATTGCTTCCTCTTCAATTTTTTGGAAGAGTCTGAGGAAGATAGGCATTAATTCTTCTTTGAATGCTTGGTATAACTCATTGGTGAAACCATCTGGTCCAGGACTTCTGCCTTTAGGGAGATTATGTATAGTCATTTTGATCTCGTTGCTATTGATTGGTCTATTTAGATTATCCGGTTCTTCTTGGTTCAGTCTTGGTAGGCTATAAGTTTCTAGAAACTTGTGCATTTCTTCTAGGTTGTTAAATTTTGTGGCATAAAGTCCTTCATAATATTTTCTTATAATCCTTTGTATGTCTGTGGTATCGGTGGTAATTTCTCCCCTTTCATTCCTAATTTTGGACATTTATGTCCTTTCCATTCGTCCTTTGATTAGTCTCACCAAGGGCTTTGTCAATTTTGTTGACTTTTTCAAAGAAGCAGCTCTTCGTAATATTAATTTTTTCTCCTGTCTTTCTGTTCTCTAATTGGTTTAGGTCTGCTTTAATTTTTATTATTTCTTTCCTTCTGCTGACTTTGGGTTCTGTCTGCTCTTCTTTTTCTAGTTCTTTAAGGTGGGATGCAAAGATGTTTGCTTGTGATTTTTCTTGTTTCTTAAGATAAGCCTGTAATGATATGAATTTCCCTCTTATTACCATTTTCACTGTGTCCCAATAATTCTGATAGTTTGTATTTTCATTGTCATTAGTTTCTCTATGTTTTTTAATCTCATCTTTTATTTGTTTTTTTATCCAGTCCTCTTTTAATAAGCTGTTGTTTAATCTCCATGTATATGTGCTTTTTCTGCTTTCCTAGTACAGTTGATCTCCAATTTCAAAACTTTGTGGTCTGAGGATACACTTGGTATAATTTCGATCTTCTTGAATTTGCTGAGGCTACTTTTGTGTCCCAGCATGTGGTCTATTCTTGAGAATGGTCCATGCGCACTAGAAAAGAAGGTGTAGTCTCTTTTTGCTGGATGAAGTGTCCTGTAAATGTCAATGATGTCCAATTGCTTTAATGTGTCATTTAGAGCTGTTACTTCCTTACTTATTTTCTGTTTGGATGATCTGTCCCTGGCTGTTAGTGGGGTGTTTAAATCTCCCACTATGATTGTGTATTCATCAATTTCTCCTTTCAAGTCTGTTAGTAGTTTCTTTGTGTATTTTGGTGCATCGTGTTTGGGACCATATATGTTGATTAGTGTCAACTCTTCTTGTTCTTGCATTGTGCCTTTCATCATTATGAAATTGCCATGTTTGTCTTTTACTATCTTTTTTAACTTGAAGTTTATTTCATCAGATATCAGTATGGCCACTCCTGCTTTTCTCTGGTTACCGTTTGCTTGGAGTATTGTATCCCATCCTTTCACTCTGAGTCTGTGTTTGTCCTTACAGCTGAGGTGTGTTTCTTGGAGACAGCATATGAATGCATTCTGTTTTTTAATCCAATCTGCTACTCTGTGTCTTTTTTTTTGGTGAGTTCAGTCCATTAACATTTAGAGTGATGATCGATATGTGAGGATTTCCTGTGGCCATTACTTATTTCTTTCTTTGTTTTTGTTTGTTTGTTTATTTTTTTATTTTTATTTCTTTCTTGATGCCCCAACTTTGTTCCATTTTTCCTGATGTTTTGTTTCAGGCTGAAAAGCCTCTTCAGTATTTCTTGGAGTGCTGGCCTCGTGCTGGCAAATTCCCTCGGTTTCTGTTTGTCTGAGAAGGTCTTTATTCCACGTTCATATCTGAAAGATAATTTTGCTGGATAATTTATTCTTGGCTGGAAGTTTCTCTCTTTTAAATTTTTGAATATTGGATTCCACTCTCTCCTGGTATGTAGATTTTCTCCTGAGAAATCTGATGCCAGCCTGATGGATTTTCCTCTAAAGGTTATAGTTCTTTTTTCCCTGGCTGCCTTGAGAATTGTCTCTTTGTCTTTAGTTTTGGACATATTTAGCCCCATGTGTCTTGGAGAAGATCTGTTGGGTTCTAGGTATCTGGGGGACCTGTTTTCTTCTTGAACTTGGGGTTCCAGATCTTTCCAGATCTATGATTTGTTTGAGTATGCTCTCTGTAGATTGCTCTGCCCCCTCTTCTATTCTTATTATCCTGATGTTGTTTTGTTTCATGGAGTCGGATAGAACTTGTAGAGTTCTTTCAATCCTTTTGGTTCTATATTCCCTCTCTTCCTCTTTCTGAGCTGTTTCCATGTTCTGATTTTCAGTATCACTAATTCTTTCCTCCATCTGGTTTGGTCCTGTTTCTTATGGCAGTTATTTCATTTCTCACTTCTTTTATGGTATTATTTATTTCTTGTATTTTCGTCTCAATCTTTCTTATGTTTTGAATTTCTTTGTTAAATTGTTCTTTTTGTTCACAGAGTTCCCTTTTTATGTCATTTATATCCTTTTTCATATTATTTATCTCAGCTATGGTGTTCTGCCAATAGGTTTTCATTTCTCTCACAGCCTTTAGAATGGCTGCTTTAAATTCTCCACCACTTAAATGAGACCCTTCCAGTTGTAACAAGCTGTATTCTGGGTAAATTTCATGTTCTTTCTGAGGAGTTTTAGTTTTTAAGGAATTCATCCTGTCCGCTGGGTTATTCCTCTTTGACATGAGGGCTTTATGTTCAGTGCCCTAATTATTGCTTTTGTGGTGTCTTGCTCTAGGGCGGACACTAGGTTTCGCTGGGGTCAAGTTTTAGGGGAGAGGGGGCTGTTTGTTTCTTGTTTCTGATCTCCTACTGTGTTTGGAGGCTATGCGCATATATCCGGGGGAGAGGCCAACAAAAGGCTTTCCAATGGCGGCTCTGCCTTCTGCCCTTTGCTGGGGAAGCTGTTTCAGGGCTTGTTTCAGCTGGCTGGAGTGAATGCTATCAAATAAGTCTTTTTTCCCAGCCCTGAATCAGCACCTGGCTGTCTACAGGGTCACACTGCTTTCAGAACCCTGGGGTGCACGAGGAAGTGCCCGCTCCATAAATCCAAAGCTGTGGGCCTGGCCTGAGACAGCAGGGTCAGGTTTGCAGTGTGATGGGAACAGGAACTTAAGCCCTGTGTAGGTCTCCAGGGGTCTTAGAGCTGGGGTGTCATCTTTGCAGTTCAGAGTCCTCGCTCAGCCCTTCTACTGCTCTAAAGTTCCAAAGCCCGGCTCCCGCATGTCCTCTCCCCTCCTCTGAACTGCGCCGCTCAGATCCTGTTGCAGTCTCTGCTCCCTTCCCTCTCCCCAGCTCGACCCCTTCTCGCCAAACTTCAGGTGTTTACTTGCAATTTGTGGATTTCTCAACAGCCGTTTTGTCACTCTGGGTCGTCTTTCTTGGCTCCTGGACAGCCGTTCAATTGTGTTTTCTGGGAGAGGCTTTAGGGACTTCCTCTCCAGTCGCTATCTTGTCTTCTCTCTCATGATTAGCTTTTTACCAAAGAGTTAAAGTCTTCAGAACAAGTATTTTATGAAAATGTTTGTGCAAGTTTTTCAGATAATATGTTTTCTCAATCAAATGTATATAGCTTAATATGACAAATACATTGCATATCTGTATTTAAAGTCAGCTGATACTTTAAGAACTTTAATTATTATCTTAAACAGCACCTCTAAAAAAACTGAAATATATATTTTGATATTTTTCTTTCTCACTGCTTAGTTAATAGAAATATGTATGTGATCATGGGGCATTCAATCAACTTTGAAAACAGAATGGTATTTTATTTTAAAGTTGAAAATTTGAAAGATAGATCTGAAAATATAGATTGGCTTTCTTGTCAGTATATGTAATCTGTTTCCATATTTTATATTTTAATTACTAACAATTCATGTATGTACATAATGATTATTTTATTACATTTGTTTATTTAATCTGAAAGACTTGTAAAAAAGCTAGAACAAACTGCAATTATAAAGCTTCTTTAATATGTCCAATTTTAGATATAAATTAAAAATTCAACATTTTTGTTTTACCAGAAACAATACAATAATCTTACAGACATTAAGGCTGACTTTCAGAAACAGTAATTAAAAGTAATTTAGACAGAATTTGAATTAGAGTTTCCAAACACTGTAACATCCATAACTAAACATGTTGATGGGTTTACCGCATTTCTCCAATTCTGATAATTTTACCTCAACAATTTTACTGTAAAGGGAGTTCCCTGGTGGTGTAGTGGCTTAAGGCTTCAGTGCTGTCACTGTCAACACTGCAGCCTTGGTTCTATTCCCAGCAGGGAATTGCCCTTATACCAAAAAAAATAAATAAATAAAATAAAAAACAGAAACAAAAACAAAACAAAAAACAATTTTACTGTAGAAAATACATAGTAAAACAATTACTAACATTGGCAGCTATTGTGGCTTGAAAATTTGAATTGCTTTGACTGAAACAAACAATGGAACCTTGTAGTTCAAAGATTTATTATTTTAATGGAACAAGGACCTGAAAATAAAATTGCACTTAATCTTTATTTGCAATTTTAATTATTTCCTCAAGCTATTTTCCTGAACATCTCAAAGAAATGGGAACACACAAACACTTTATTTTTAAAGGACTTGTATTTTTTTAATGTTGTGATCACTGTGAAACTTACCTCTTAAGATGAAGTAACATGACAGTAGGTATCACCGGTTTCTGAACTGGAGCAAACACACTCACTGCTCTCTCTGATTGTGGGTCCATTTTTCACCTATTTGGGACTCCATAGATTATCAAAACTTCATCAGAGATGTCAAGATCGAGTTAGATCACCAAGATTATTTTATAGGACTCACTTCAAATATGAGAACCAGCTAAGTTTACATGCTTCCCTCTATTATATATAGAGATAGCAAGATGTTACCTGTCTTGGCACTCCTCAGTAGCAGATGTAGCAGTTTACTCCACACCTGGTGAAATTGTATTTCTGATGAAGAAATTGAAAATTGACACCTGTTACTAAATCATTTGGTATACTGTTTCGAGAAATCTAGAAACAAGTGATAGACTGAGTTCTTAATTTTGTTAAAAGGAATAGGTAATGCATTAAAGGTATATAAGCTAAGAAAGTTTGCTTAAATTTATTTGAATTAAGGCTTTCTAGCTAAAGAATTCCTTTTTCTTTCATTTAAAAATATTATCTGGACATCAAATTTAGGGCAGCATTTGAGCCAGAGGCCAGTTCTATTGGGAGGAAATGGGTTTAGCAAGGCTGCCTATGTACTTGGAATCTGAGGTTAAAGGGTCTCGCAGGGCTGTGCAGGGCTGGCTAAGGAGAAGGAAGAAGGCATCATTGCCTGCAAGGCAGAGGAATCATAAGCAGTATGAAAGGATGGGGGTAGGCAACATTATTTTGTAATTAAGAAGTTACACTCCCTGTTGTTCTTGGGATATAAAATAAACCTGCTACAAACCTGAAGAATCTCTGTGTCTCTATCAGAGCACAAGAAAGCAGCTTGTCCCAGCTTTGCTATCTGTTATGTCTGTGTGTGTGTGTCTGTGTGTTCTTCTTAATTCCCTGTGACCTCCCCTCCAGTTCTGTTCTCCCCATGCAGGTCATGAAGCAAGTGGCACCCAAACAGGCACTTGAGTATGGAGGAACTCTAAGTGTCAGGTGAGGGAAGGCTCCTGGAAGTCATATGATATTAAAAGCCATCAGCTTTTGACAACTGAGGTAGGTGGGAGCACATTATGAGAGCCAGGTATAAAATATGGGACATTCAGGATCTAAGGAGAGGGATCTCTATGTAGATAAATTAAAATGTATGTTGCAAGCTAAAGACAGTAATGTTGTAAGTCGTCAGCTTTTAGAATTTTTGGATTTTGTGCAAAGAGTTTGTCCTTGTTTCCCAGAGGAGGGAACTGTTAACATTCAGATATGAGAAAAAGTGGGGAAATGGCTACGTTATCCGTATGTAGCTGATGGACCTGAAAAGACTCCTATACAAGCCTTCACCTTGTGGATGTTAATACAGAAATGTCTGAACCATTGGTTCATATGTTCTCATTTACCTGAGGATCATGAAGCCCCCTTGCTGTGATCTGCTACTCCAACAAAAATAGAGCAGGGTTATGAAAAGTTAAAAACACTAAGAGGCAAAATATTGTGGAAAGATGTGGCTACTGGTCATTGTTGGGGCAAGATCCAGTACTAATGTGGGGAAGAGGGTTTGTTTGTGTTTTTCCAGAAGGAGATTTATAACCTACTTGGGTACCGGAGAGATTGGTTAAGCATGGACTCCAAAATACTCATCCCACCATTGAGGAGAATGTGTCTGACAGAGCTTGTGACTCCCAGATATTCTCTGTCCCAGTTTAAGTTAATCACTTAGAGAAAAACTTGTAATCTGGGTCTGCTGATTGTATTTCTAAAATGTCCCATCTCCAGCCTCAATAGCCATTCTAAAGTATGTGATATATGATGATTAAACATATTTTGGTTTGCTAGACTTTAGCTTATTATCTTAGTGGAAGTAAATCTATGCTTGTTAATTGTATCATTCCTGTTAGTCCCCAGAGTTTTAAAGCCAGGCCCGCTCTAAAGAATTACAGAGAGGCCCACTGTGAAGGGTTAAAGCCAGGCCCGTCGCCCAGACTTGAACTTTGTATAACCAGTCCATGTCTGTGGTTGAGGAATTCCTGGGGCTGACATTTACTGTGCCTGTACTGTCTTATGTAACCATGAGAACCTAAACAACAGCTACTGGGCAGATGCGGCAAAATGCCACTATTGTTTGAATGCATATATATCGTCCCAGGTGTGCAATAAAGTATCTTGCTTGCTTGCTGGTGTGTTTATGGTCCCCCATGTGGGTTCCGCATGTGTTCTTTCAATTGGGTGTACCACTGCTGACATCTGCCCTGCCTGGAAACCTTGGCAATGACATTTGGCATAGTCCAAAAAATGAGGTGAGTACTACCCCCCAGCACCTCTGAGGGTCCCCGGGTCGAAGAAATGTGGCGTCCCACCTCCCTATGGTACCCAGTGGCCACGTATCTGGCCACATGAAGAGCTCTGGAAGATTGGGATGAAATTAGGCCAACACCTGAGGATATCAAAAAGGCCCTGGAATCTATGGAGCCAACTGGCACACAGGAAGGTGGCCGCCTGGGTAGCCTGGATGTTTCTGGTGGTGCTGTGTCACACCAGTCAGGAGATACAGGAGCAAGCTCTACAGGTATGCCAGTTTTAGCGCCAAGAGGAAATGCTGGAAGAGCGCCTGGCTGTTAATGAACATATGAGGCAGGGCTCAGAGGACTCTCTACAGTTCTCCATGGCAGATAGACCAATATCTGTATTGCAGGCTTGCCTCTTAGAGCAACAGAAAGTCGAGCTACAGCAGCAAATGAAGCCGAGGGGTCAGCCAGAGGGACCCCCCAGGCCAAGCACCATGTGATAATGAGTGCGTACTCACCCGCTGAATTACGGGAATTGACGAAGGAGGTACAGCAAAGGGTGGGGGAAATGGTACCAGGCTGGCTATTGAGATTATGGGACAAGGGGACGGAAGAAACAGAGTTGTCCCCTGATGAAATGTCCCAACTGGCTTCCATAATGGTACTCCCCTCTTTGAGGCAAAAGCTACAAACTATTGCCCATACTAACCATGATGTAGGGAATCATGCCCTGATCAATTGGTTAATGGCAGCGGCCCGAACGATTTGGGCAGATTCCGGTGAATTGCCTGAGACTGTGATCAACATGTACTCAGACGTAGTGCAAATCATACAGGATATGGGCATGAGACAGATCGTGTTTGGGGTATCCTACAATAGTCCCGATAACGACATTTTCACCACTAGGATGAAGGACCTCATCCCAGCATGAGGATCCCCAGAAAGTTTCGGGACTATGGCAGCTCTTCTGTCTCCCTATATAGATTGGCGGGGCATGAAGTAACAACCACCCTAGCTTGATTGGGGAATATGGAAGTGAAGCAAAAAAAAAGGCGGTCAAGTGAGGCCACTGCAGGGCCCCAAGGGGCCACAACTCAAAGGGTGCCCGAAAAAAAAGGTGCTCAAAAGGGTGGCATTCAGCCTGCAGTGAGAGTGAGCCAAAAGGAGATGTGGTTTCACCTATTAGCTGTGGTAGTAGCTGCAGAGAAAATAGAACATCGCCTATGGGAGTGCTGCTGGCTCTGTGGAAGCAGCTGAAACCTAACAGAAGTTTACTCTCCTGCCAGCTGTTACACTCCCAATTTGGGAGTTGAGACTGACTGAATTTTACCCAGACTAGGGGTCTGGCCAAGGTACCCAGTTGAGGGCGACCGGAAGCCATATGTTGAACTTGCTATTTACTTGTTCCCCCCATAATGTGCCGTGGGTACTAGCCCTTGTGGACACTGGAGCCGATAGCACTTTGCTGTATGGAAATCTGGATCGCTTTACCAGTCCTACAGCCACCATGGAGGGATATGGAAGCCAGATGATACTGGTCAAATGAGCAGTTGTGACCCTGAGCATAGGATGATTGCCCCCACAAGACTATAAATTCTATATCTTCCCTATAACAGAATATATTCTAGGGATGGATGTGCTGCAAGTACTGGCAATTTTGACGATGATGGGAGAATTTCACCTGCTTACACAAGTGGTAAAGACTATTGTTTGGGGTCAACACCATCATGCCCCTTTAGTATTGCCCCAGGCTGCCAGTGTTGTGCATACAAAGCAATGTCAGCTACCAGGAGGGCATGAAGAGATTGGTTGTACCATTCTCAAGCTTGTAGAAGCCCAGATAATCTTCCCAATACATAGCCCTTACAATTATCTTGTACGGTCAGCAAAAAAGCCTGATGACTCCTGGAGAATGACTATGGACTTTTGGGAACTGAACAAAGTGACTCCCCCATTGCATGCAGCTGTGCCCAATGTCATGGATCTTATGGACAAACTCACACATGAACTGGCACAGCATCACTATGTTGTTCATTTGAAAAGTGACTTTTTCTCATTAGATATAGCACTGGAGACTCAAGAGCAGTTCACCTTCATGTGGGAAAAATGACAATGGACTTTCCTGGTGCTTCCCCAGGGATATCTGCACAGTCCCACCCTGTGCCACAGACTGGTGGCTCAGGACGTGGCCACCAGGTGGAAGCCAGCGGGGTACATCTGTTCCATTATATTGATGATATAATGCTAACCTCTGATTCTCTTGCAGAGCTCGAGACTGCAGCCACCAGTCTACGAGAAACCCTGAAAACCTGGGGGTGGGACATCAACGAAGACAAGGTCCAAGGGCCTGGGTTGTCTGTCAAATTTTTGGGAGTCGTCTGGTCAGGTAAGACTAAGGTTATGCCAAAGGCAGTCATGGATAAGATACAGGTATATCCCCAGCCGACAACAGTGAAGCAATTGCAGACCTATTTGTGTTTGTTCGGCTACTGGAGGGTATTTATTCCTTATTTAGCCACTTTAATTCACCCTTTGCATCCCCTGATATGGCAAGTGGCAACTTGGGATTGGACCGCAGAGATAGAGCAGTCATTTGTAGCCACCAAGTAGGCAGTGGCTCAAGCCCAAATGCAATGGGTGATTGACACCACCCTACCGTTCCTTTTAACAGTGTCAGTGGATGACCATGGGTTTGGATGGGGCTTGTGGCAGAAACATGGGACACGTAAAGTGCCCATTGGTTTCTGGTCTCAATTGTGAAAAGGGGCGGAAGCCCGCTACTCCCTCATAGAGAAATTGGTAGCTGCTATTTATGCTGCCCTTTTGGCCTGTGAGGCCATAACAAGTCCTAATCTTGTAACCATCCAATCAAGGTATCCAGTAGAAAGCTGGTTGCGGTCTTTGTTACAGAAGCCACGAACAGGGGCAAAAACCTTACCAGCCATATTGTTGTCACAAGATGGACATATTGCCTGTATTTTACCTGAGGGTAAATATCTTCCTTTAATGGTGTCACTATCTGCTTTGTCCTACCGCCCAGGCTAAAAGCAAGCACTAATATTCTGTCCTGGGCACATAGTTTTGCTCAGGTGCACAATGTTTCCCACTGCTTGATCTGCACAGGAATACCGGTGGAGGTAGCTGAGGGACTTCTGTGGTGGATTCACCTGGCTTCACTAAACAACTGGGCACGGTTATGTACATGGAGTAGCACTGCTGAATGGGACCAACGTCGCTGGGCAGTGGACAACTTGCTCCGCAAGGATCATAATAACCAACCCCTCTGTTTGGTTATACAATGACTAATGGGTGGAGTTGGATGGTGGGGGAACAGGTGGAAGTATGTGAACAAGTCCCGTTATGTATAGAACAACATCTCTCAGCTGCTAATCATATCGCTGGTTAAGTGCCTTCAAACTTGTGTCAAAATGTTACCCATGTGCTGACCCCTCGCACTTGGTGGAATGGGGCCAGATATGCTGGCATTCATCCCACAGATATCCTTCCAGCTGGATACCTCTGGGTTTGTGGACACTATGGATGGCCTTATTTACCTGCAAATTGGACTGGCTTATGTACATGTGGTCACCCTTACATTCCTGGTCGAGTGCTGGTGACCCTCCCTCAATTGCCTACTAATTGGGATGCTGTGTATCACCCCTAGCATCACCAACGTAGAGCCACTTGGTGGTTCTACCCTTTTGTTCTGGCCCTGCTCAGAGTTGCTGTCATAGATGTAGAATTACAAATAAAAGCTTTAGCAGTACACACAGCTCAAGCCCTGAATGGCACTAAATAGGCCTTAAGCCTGTTATTGGATGAAACAGCCCAAATGCATAAAATTGTGCTGCAAAATTGGAGGGCCTTAGATATATTGACAGCAACCCAAGGTGGCACATGTACTATTTTACATGTGAAATGTTGTGCATATATCCAAGATCACACTGAACACATTCAGACAGCCCTAGCTGAGATGAACACAGAAGTACAAGACATTGCCTCCTCCACAGAAGACCCATTAACCTCTTGGTGAAATTCCTTAGGATCCACCTGGCGGTGGATACTAATGATCCTAGCAATTATTGCTATCAATCTGGTGGTCTTTTTCTGTTCCCTATATTGCTGTTGTGGGCTGTGGGCTCAAGGATATGCATTATGGAAAAAATTCTGTGCTGCGGCCCTGTAGGGGTGGAGTGTCAGTCCCCAGAGGGTTAAAGTGAAGCCCATTATAAAGGGTTAAAGCCAGGCATGCCACACAGGATTGACCTTGGTATAATCAGTCCATGTCTGGGGTTGAGGAATTCCTGGGGCTGACATTTACTGTGCATGTACTGCCTTATGTAACTATAAAAACCTAAACAATTGCTACTGGGCAGATGCGGCAAGATGTCACTTTTGTCTGAATACGTATATATAGTCCCAGGTGTACAATAAAATAGCTTGCTTGCTTGCTGGTGTGTTTATGGTCCCCCACGTCAGCTCCACATGTATTTTTTCAATTGGGTGTACCACACCGAAACCTGCCCTGCCTGGATACCTTGGCAATGACAGTGGGGATCATGACTCTCAAGAGAATGTGAGAAAAACACAAAGAATTGGGGAATCTCAGGACCCATCCGATGAGACTCACCCTGCCGCAGTATGACAGCATTGATACCACCAACTCTTTTTAAAAAACAAACAAAAAGAATGAAATATGTGGGGAGTGTTTAAGCTAGAGGCCTGGTCTATTCAGAGAACATGGGTTTAGCAAGGTTGCCAATGTACTTGGAATTTGAGATTCAGGGGACTTGCGAGGCTGCCTAAAACTTGGTGAACAAGAACATTGCTCAGGATATGGTTTTTGGCTGGCTAAGAGGAAGGAGGAAAGCATCATTGCCTGAAAGGCAGAGGAATTGTAAACAGGAAGAAAGAATAGGGGTGGGCAACAACATTTTGCAATTTATAAGTTACACCCTCTGTTGTTCTTGGGATATAAAATAAACCTGCTGCAGATATGAAGGGCCTCTGTGTCCCCATCAGCTATTTGTTATGTCTGTGTGTGTGTGTCTGTGTTTTCTTCTTAATTTTCCCATGCCTCCCTTCCATTTCCCTTCTCCCTGTGCTGGTCATGGATCATCAAATGAAGTCTACTTTTAAAAGACAAAGTCAAAATGTTTAAAAATCACATAAATGTGAGATAACAGCAAAGTTAATAGTAGGAGAAAGTCATTGAACACAGGACATTTATTATATTATTTCCTCATTGGCCTTTCTTATTGAACCTCTAGGAATGATTATTAAATGCATACAATATAGTATAGTTAAGTGTACAAATTTCTCATATTCTCACTGCAAGAGTCCTAAAATGTGAAATGCCAGGTACATAAAAGCCAGACAGAAAAAACAAGGAACTGCATGATTTCACTCACATGCAGAATATAAAACTGAAAGCTAAGAAAAAAAGAAATGAACAAACAAATAACCCATGGACACAAT
The DNA here is from genome assembly GCA_004026885.1 of Lyroderma lyra. Classification (NCBI taxonomy): domain Eukaryota; kingdom Metazoa; phylum Chordata; class Mammalia; order Chiroptera; family Megadermatidae; genus Lyroderma; species Lyroderma lyra. The sequence goes on along the minus strand of PVJL010009077.1, from coordinate 5,849 downwards.
CAATAGTTTAATGTTCATTTGGGGACAAGTCGGTTAGGGAGGGGAGAAAGGGGAGGGGGTGGGAGAGGAGGGGGAAGCTAAATATAAGGTGATGGAAAGAGAAGTCACATTAGGTGGTGAACTTATTATGCAACAAGCTGACAATGCACTGTAGACTTGTATGCCTGAAACCTATGTAATCCTTGCTAACAGATGTCACCCCAATAAGTCTAACAATAAAATGCTCATCCTCATTAGCTATCAGGGAAATGCAAATCAAAACCACAATGAGATACCACCTCACACCTGTGTGAATGGCTGTTATCAACAAGAAAAGGAATAACAAGTGCTGGAGAGGATGTGGAGAAAAAGGAACTCTGGTATACTGCTGGTGGGAGTGCAAACTGGTACAACCACTCTGGAAGGCAGTGTGGAGGTTCCTCAGAAAATTGTGAATGGAGCTACCATTTGACCCAGCAATCCCTCTTTTGGGGATCTACCCAAAGAACTTGAAAACCTTTGTCCACAAAGACTTATGTACCCCAATGTTCATTGCAGCGCTGTTCACAGTGGCCAAAACATGGAAACAACAAAAGGTCCCAGCGACAGATGCCTGGATAAAGAAGCTGTGGTACATATACACAATGGAATATTACTCAGCTGTAAGAAAAGATGAAATATTGCCATTTGCAACAAAATGGATGGACCTGGAGATCATCATGCTAAGTGAAAGAAGCCAGACAGAAAAAACAAAGAACTACATGATTTCACTCATGCGGAATATAAAACTGAAAGCAAAGAAAAAAAGAAATGAACAAACAAATAACCCATGGACACAATCAATAGTTTAATGTTTATTTGGGGACTAGTGGGTTAGGGAGAGGAGAAAGGGGAGGGAGTGGGAGAGGAGGGGGGGAAGCTAAATATAAGGTGATGGAAAGAGAAGTCACATTAGGTGGTGAACTTATTATACATCAAGTTGACAATGCACTGTAGAATTGTATGCCTGAAACCTATGTAATCCTTGCTAACAGATGTCACCCCAATAAGTCTAACAATAAAAATGAATTAAAAAAATGAATTTAAAAAAATGAATTAAAAAAAAGGAAAAAAAAGCTAGACTATTGGGGAAATCATTTAATTTTAAGGTTTCATTGACAACTGTGTATCAGATTACAAAAGGCCACATGTAAGATTTATCTTGATTGTAAAAGCCAAGACAATTTCTTTGCCCAGTTTACTTGTCACACCTCAATTCCACTGACTTTCTTGGTGCATTGGGCTCGCTGACTGGAATGATGGAGTGCAGTTAGAAAAGTATGTGGGTCTGGGTTTGTAAACAATCTGTCCTTTGAACCAAACCCCATAACTAGCAGGAGAGTGACACTCAGGAGTGGAAAATTCATACAGCAGCTGGGCATGTATGGCATGCCTTGGCTGCACCTGCTAGCAGAGTTTTTCAGAAACTGGCCATTGCTCTCAGTCAGCCAATTCCCATTGGTTTTCTGAAAGACTTGGGTACATAGAGAGGACCATTTGCCCTCATCTGCCAAGCAGCCTCTTCAGTTGTTTAGTCTGAGGACTGGCTGGCCTCTGTTGACTAGCCACATCACCCTAGAGCTTGTGGTAGACAGAGAGCATCCCATGATACCAGTCAGAAACAGGTGCTTAAAGATAGGAACCAGACTGGACTCCCCCAGGGCTGGAGGCATAAGAAAGTTTGATGAGGCAGCTCACCCAAGATATCCTTTCCTACAATGTGTTAGCAGTATTAGAAAGCCCTTACCTAATTTTTTCAAATAGTGGCGGAGATGATGATCTAATCCCAAATCATGGAAACCCTACAGAATGTAGATGAGCCCTAATCCCCACCTCACAGTCATCAAGGTGCTCTGGCCTTACAATGTTCTTCAAGTTCTTAGTTGTCCCTGGTCCTCGGTCCTGCTCCACACCTCACTCATATCTCAGGACCTCATTTTTCTGTGTCCTCCCAAATTACCAAAGCCCTGAGTCCTTAGACCCCTGCCTCAAATCTCTCCTTAGGGGATTCTCTGGTGTTTTAGTGGCTAGGCTTCAGCTCTCTTAATGCAGTGGCCTGGGTTCAATTCCCAGCCTGGAAACCAATACACACACACACACACACACACACAAAATACTCTCCTTACCTCAGCTCCCTACCCTGTTGACTTTGTGGCATAAAAATTAAGGCTCACCCACTTTCTGTAGGGGCTTCGCAAATTGGGGTCTCATCCCCATCTCTTCCACTATCTGAATGGATTAGGTAAGGGCTTCCTGGTACTTTTTATACACTGCAGAAAGTGATACCTCAGGAAGGCTGCCCCTTTGAAACTGCCACTGCTGCCACAGTCAGGGCAAAATACTTGCTCCTGATAGAAAACAAAGAGCTTTTTGGCCAAGTTCAGGAGCACTTTTTGCAGTGGAAACAGTAGTCATGCCAGAGTTGTTCTTCAAAAGTCACCACACTGGAACAATTATAACATATAGTGGTGAGGTTCTAGCATCCAGCAAAATTCTGACCCACAAAATTCTCGAAGCTATCCACACAGTAATATTGGTTCTTAATAGTGGTGAAAGGCTACCTAGGCAGCTTCTTAGAGAAGGTTACACCCACAATGCATTCAGCATGCCACGGTTGATTATGGTAAGTGATTACGCCACATATGATAACCTTGTTGCAGTTCATGAAATGTTTGGCAAACTTGGCCTTTTTGCAAGTCATGCCGTAGAACTCCTCCACTTTAGAAATTGAGCTTCCAGTTTCAATGATTTTTTTACAGTTGCTGCAGTTGAAGCAGTCTTTGTGCCAGAGGATTCCATTGTACTCCACATTCCAATGTCCAGCAACAAATGGCTTGTAGCGGCCTTTGAAATTGACGGAGTCTTCCACCATGCACTTGTTGCACAGAATTTAGCTGTTTTTGGCCACAAGTGTTTTGCTAGCTGAGCGGTGAAGGCACTTGGTACAACAAAAGTGAGTGTTGTTCCAGTAGCTGTTCTTAGAGTGCAACTCTTTGGAGTCTGCAAAAATGGGCTTGCTGCAATTCATACAGGTGTTGGCACAAAATTATCAAAGCAATTCTGGTAGCAGTGGTGGCTGTCCTTTACGTATGTCCTCCCTTGCGGGGGATTTCTGCCGTAGTGAAAGTCAAACTTCTCAGCCATATTAACCACCTGTTACCTAAAGTTATCTCACACTGAATGTATAGAAAACAGATTGTGAGGGTCTCTATCCTCATCAGGTTGAAGGTCTGCACAGGGTTCCTTTGCTGGTCATGTTGGTTGTCCGCCTAGGGATTTTGTGCTGTTCAGGTTAGGAGTCTGCTTCGAGTCTCTTTCCAGGTCAGCTTTTAGGCTTCAGGTGACCATTCACTGTTCATTTTTCATTTTTTCTCTGCTTGAGGTCGATCTTCTGATCAAAGGCTAATCTTATTGGAAGGCCTCGAATCTTGTAAGGTTAAGGTCATTCAAGGACATCTGTGATAAGTATATTGACATTTTACAGGGTGTCTCTGTCCCAGTGACATAAAATCTGCCTTGATTTTTTCCTGGTCAGGTTTTTGGTCTGCTTGAGTCTTTGCACTGGTCTCATGTGATCCTGGGTTTTCCATTTAAGTGATATTGTGGATCTCCTATCCGGGGTCTATTCTGGACTGATTGGGGGACTACTCGAGCTCTATGTGATTTTCAGGTTGGGGATCTCCAGTATTGTCTACACTGGTCATTTGGGCATTCACTCAGTGTTGTGAGCTGGTTAGAATAAAGTCTGAGAGATCTTTCTGCCGAATGAGGTTGCGGAGTTTGCTTGGCTCATCTGTGGTGGTCTGTTTAGAGATATGCTGAGGTCTCTCTGCTGGTCACAATAATAGACTGCTGTATGCTACTTACTAGTTTGGGAGGGTGTCTTTTGGGGTCTCTTCCTGGTCAGGTTTTGTTGGGAAGGGGTTTCTGTTCTTGTCATGTTGAATTTCTTTCTGATATCTCTGTGTTGGTAAAGCTTGGGGTCTGTGGGTGGTGTCTGCTTTGGTCAGGATGTGATCATTCAAGAGTCTCAGGGCCACGCAGATTGGGGTTCTGCTGGGGTGTCTCTGTTTTCATGTACATTCAGATTCTGCATTGGATTAGTCCAAGTCATGCTTGGGGCTGTTGCTCTCTCTCTGTTCTTCTTGGATAAGCTTGGGGTTTGTCATTTGGTTAACATGGGGGCTTTGCCTTGATCATGTTGTGGTTCTTTTGGGGAGTTCTGTGATTGTCTTGAATGAGTTCTGCTTGAGCTGTTGGTTGTGGTCATGTGGGAGGACTGCCAGGAGTCCCTACACATGCCATTTCTGTAAGGGTTGTCTGTGTTTGGTATGATAGGGGTATTTTGGACATCTTTGTTCCTGGTCATGTTGGAGATCTGTTTAGTGTATATTTGCTGGTCAGTTTTCAGATTTTCAGTGGGCTCTTTTCTGCTCAAGTTAGTGAACTGCTGTGTACTCTGTTTCTCAGGTTATGTGACAAATAGGGGTCTCATTCCTGGTCATGTTCCAGGTCTGCAGGGATCCCTGTGCTTTTCATGTTGTATTTCCTTCTGGGGTCTGTGTGTTGTTCATGTTTGAGGTCAGTGTGTGCTCTCTGTTTAGATCAGCTATGGAACAGTCTAGCATAACTGTTCTTGGTATTTTGGGGTTCTCCTTTGGTCTCTGTTTCTAGTGAAACTTGCAATGTGTCAAGAGTTCTTCCTGGTCAGGTTTCTGTTTCACTAAAGTCTCTCTGCTGGTCTCAGGAATGCCTGAAATATTTACTCCTATCACCTTGGTGGTCTGCATTGGGGACTGTTTGCTTATGTAGTTGGGAGTGTACTGGAGCTTTCTGTGATGGCCCGGTTTCTGGTCTGCGACAAGTTTCTATATTGATTATTTGGGAATTCTGTTCGAGTTCTCTGTGCTGGTTCGGGTGAAGGTGTTCTAGAGATCTATATGCCTGGCTAGGTAGGGTTCTTTTGGTGGGACCTATGCTGTTGTATTTAGAGATTTGCTAGGGTAAACGTGCTGCTCAGTGATATGGATCCCTGAGAACTGTACCTGTCAGTTTGGGTGTCTCTTGCTGGTTACTTTCTGGTCAGGTATCAAGCTTACCAGGATCACTGTGCTTGCCATAGTGAATTTGCCTTAGGGCTATGGGTTGGTCAACTTTGGGCTAAGGTTTGGGTTCTGTGTACTAGTCAGTTTCATATCAGTTAGGGGTCTCCGTGCTCGGGAGCTTGCAGAGCTATCTGGACATTCCCTGATTGTCACATTGATGTCTTCTGGCCATTTCTTTGCTGATTCTTTTGGGTTCCAGCTTGGTATCACTGTTCTGGTCAGGTTGCAGTATGCTGGTAGTCTTTGCCCTGGTCAATTTGGGGGTCTGCGTGGTGTCTCTGTGCCAAGTCAGGTTGGGGTTCTGCCAGGTATGACGGACCAGCCGCCACAAGTCGATCAGTACCTGAAGGGGGGAGCGGGAATTAAAGAAAGAGACACACTCACACAATTGCTGATGCGGCCGGTCTTCACTGATGGTGAAGCCCCGAGTTTATTTCCCATCACCAATATATGCAGTTTGCATGCAGTTTAACAATGAAAATATGCATTACCTCCTTCAAAAGCAGATCATCTATTATCATTAACTTTCCAGCAATAGCCTAAAGTCAGAGCAAACAAAGGTCAGATTTCCTAGGGCCTTGTCTTCCATAATCCAATTATCTTTCTTTTGTGTCCCAAGGAACTGGCTGGATTAGCCATTTTCCTCAGTGAGCAGTACACACACCTTGACTCTCTACTAGTTAACTTGAAGGTCAGAGTAACTGAGAGGGAGTCAGTTCCCCAAGG
>PVJL010009076.1:0-60410 GCA_004026885.1 Lyroderma lyra | reverse complement strand
CCCGCCCGGTGTGCGCGGACCCACGCCCGTCCCCGCCCGGTGTGCGCGGACCCACGCCCGTCCCCGCCCGGTGTGCGCGGACCCACGCCCCTCCCGCCCGGTGTGCGCGGTGCACCCACGCCCCTCCCGCCCGGTGTGCGCGGTGCACCCACGCCCCTCCCGCCCGGTGTGCGCGGACCCACGCCCCTCCCGCCCGGTGTGTGTGGACCCCGCGGCCGCTGCGCACGACCCCTGCGCCTCTGCTGCTGAGCAGCTCGCCCAGGGCCCCTTCCGAGTCCTTCCGGCCTCACCTCCTGCCTCTCCGCCCTCGCTCGCTGTGCTCTTGCGGCCTGGGCGCCTCTTACTTCCTGGGACACACCGGGCAGGCTCGCACCTGCAGGCTTTTGCACTTGCTGTTCCCTCCGCCTGGAATGTTCTTCCCCTCGACATCCCCTTGGCTCGTCCGTCACTTCCTTCAGATCCCCACGTCAATGCCACCTCCTCCAAGAGGCACCCCTGCGTCAGTCACGATACTTTTCCTGCTTCAGGGTTCTTCCCAGCACGCATCGCCGGTCGCTCTGACGAGGACACGAGGGGGGACTGTTCCCTGCCCGACACCGGAACAGAGCGGCCCGGCCCCTTGGCAGGTGCTCGGTGAAACAGGACAGGCGTGGGGACCAGGCGCGGCCGTGACGTTGTGGGTGACAGCATGGCGAGTGACTGAGCGCGCCCCCGCGGACCGCGTCCTGCTCCCCGTTCTCTGTGGGCGTGGGCTCGGGGGCTGCACGCCGTCAGGGTCACGCCGGTGCCTGGCTTCCCGGGCTGCGGGGCGTCGTGCGTGTCACGGTGGCACCCGACACCGTGTTGCCCGCCGCACTGCCCCACGCGGGGCTGCAGCAGCTCTCCCGTCGGCCACATGCTCTCTCAGCTCTCCTGCCCGTCTTCCATGGGGTCTCCCAGCTTCCCTTCTCTGTCCGTGGCCCCGTGAATGCGGCGTCTCCTGGGTGCTCCTCGTTCTCCGCGGGGTCGCCCCTGCCATCCAGACGGCACGGGGGGCGGGGGGGGAGGTGGCGCAGACCGCCCCCCACCGCGCAGCTCCGCCCCTCACCCGGCAGGGTCCAAGGCTTTGTGGGCTGCTCGGGGCCGGAGTGCGTGGTGGACTGCGTGTCTCCGCTCTGCAGGGTACATGCCCACCGTGAGGCGCAGGGACACAGACGATGGAAGTCAGTGTGACGAGTGCCACGTGATCAGGACGAAGAGCAGGGCGTTGGGCAAGGCCGAGGTGCGGGGGATGACGGGATGGCCAGGGGACACTGCTGGCCCACGGGGACATTTGAACAGCGCCCCGAGGGACGTGAGAGTAAAGCCAGCCACGTCCGAGAAAAGAGCATCACCAGAAAACGCAGCAGGCCCGACGTGGGGTGTTGGGGGCCAGCTGGGAGGCCGGGGCGGCCGCAGTGAAGTGACTGGCCGGGACAGGGCCAGGAAACGAGGGTGGGGAGGGTGCATCAAAACAGACAGGGGGGAGCTCCCTGATGGTGTAGTGGCTTAAGGCTTAGGCGCTGGCGCTGTCAGTGCTGCGGCCTGGGTTCGATTCCCAGCCAGGGAGCTACCCATATACCAAAAAGTAAAAACAAAACAAAACAAAACAAACAAACAAAAAAACAGACAGGGACTCGAGACGAGACGACAAGCCGTCGGACAGCGGGCGCCAGCTCGTGGCCTCCCTGGGCCGCCCGGAGGAGGAAGGGCTGTCGGGAGCCGCAGGTACGATGCACCGACACGCAGGCCGGCCCAGGGGCTGGGGGGTCCGGGTGTAGCTCGTCGGGCGCGTTCAGAGCGGCCGGGGTGGGCGGAGCGGGGACACGCTGGCCTTCGAGGGCTCTGAGTGGGCGTGCTGGAGTGCAGAGGGGGAGAAGGGACAGGGACAAGGAGGACTGCAGGGGCGGGAGGGGTGTGCAAACCGGCCCGCACACCCGAGAGCGAGACCGCATGGGGTGCCGCGGCCGGAGGAGAAGCCAACGGGCGACGTGGGGAGCACCGGCGCCGGGAGGAGCGTTCAGAACCCGCGGACTGTCCGCTGGCTCGGGAGACGGTGGCACAGAGGCCGGGAGCTTGAGAACAGAGTCCGGTGCGCACGGGTGGGCTGTGGGACCTGGGATCAGTGAGTGTGCAACGGTCAGCCTGCTGGCGCCGTGGTCTTCCAGATGTCGCCGAGGAGGCACATCCGACGTGAAGAAAGCCCCACGTGGGGATAAAACGGAATTTCGCGCCGTCATTACGTTCCTCACAAAACAAGGGGAAACACCTCCGACCATTGCGGGGGGGAACGTTAGCGGCTTACGGGGACGGTTGCCCTGGGACGCCTGTGGTTTACGAGTGTCACAGACAGAGAGTCCGCTGAAGACGACCTCCGTGTGGGGTGGCCTGTGGGCGCCACGTCCGCAGACACTGTCGAAGGGCCGAACACTTGTGGTGGGAGATGCCAGATGGAATGATTGCAGAGCAGCTTGCAGGAATGGCTGGAGTGTCACCTGCAGCCACTCTGAATATTCTCCATCAGCATCGAAGGATGTCAGAGGTCAGGGCAAGCCGGGGACCGAGCGTGCTCACGACAGTGATTGGACCTCTGCAGTGACGACCAAGATGAAGTTTTAACCCAATTGTCACTGGAGCTGAAACTGGGGCTCGTCCTGATAAGCCTGAGTCAGGGCAGGAGTCCGTGCGGTGGCATAAAAAGGGCACTCACAACCCTCTGAGAAGCTCAAGGTGTTGCCATCGACTGGAAAAATCATGGCTTCTGCTTTTGGGGATACGGAGGGTATCCTGCTGATGGGTGATGGGGATGAGGTGTCCCCGGTACTGGAGAGGACGACTCCAGTCTGCTGGAGCAGTTACAAGAACCTGCAAAGGAGAAGGGGAGAAGGGACCCCGGGGCGGTGGCCTGGGCGCAGGAGCCGCACTGCGCTGGTGCCTTCCAGACGCCCCGCCGCCCTCCCTGCAGGCCCGACCTGCGTCTGATTGTTATTTGCTCCCAAATATGAAAAAAAAAAACGGCTTCAAGGGAAGACATTTATGGACGACGACGAGGTTAAAGCTGCAATGTGAGCGCTTCTGTTTGAGGGTACAAATAAACTTATTCTGTGTTAGGGTTAAGAATAACGTACTGAAAAGGAAAAATAATACATAGCTTTTTGAACCCTCCGTCCCCTTCTTGACCGCCCTTGTGACGGCAAGGATCTTCCTGTAACTCGGCAGCGCCGGGGGGGAAAGGGGGACTCTCCCCTGCTTTCTGAGCGAGAACTGCGTCACAGCCCCCACTTCCGTGCCGTCTTCCATACGCGTTTCTAACCACCATCACCTGCCCGCCACCCCCACTGCAACTGCTGTCCCCCCCAAATAGCGACGACGTCCTGACTGCAGAACTCAGGGAGGGGCTTCGGTTCTTGCTGCCGTTTGCGCCCCCCACCTCCTTCCCGTCTCTCCAGCCTTCTGTCTGGAACCCCCGCCCTGGCTCCCTTTGCCTGCGTCCGCCCCCGGGCCCTCCCTCCATTGTTTCATTCCTTTATTAAACGCTCGCGGAGCGCTGACTGCTGGCTAGCACAGCCCTAGGCGGTGGAGATCCCTCAGAGAAACCCATCCAACTGCCCTGCGTCCCCTCACGGAGGGTCCTCACTCTCTCAAGGCCCCAGGCCCGCCCTGTGTCCTGTGACGTCCCCGTGCACCTCTGCAGCAGTGAGCACGTGGTGGTGTCACACGCACAAGCGAAGCTCTCTGGGCATCTTCCCTTGTGTGTCCTTAAACTAAGCTCCGCCCCCACTGAGCTCCGCCCCCACTGAGCTCCGCCCCCACTGAGCTCCGCCTCCCACTGAGCCCTGCCTCCTTCCGCGCCCCCCTCCTGGTTCCAGGGACCACCGCGCACTTCCCATCACCCCGTTGGTTTCCGGATCGCGGCAGTCATTCCCCGTCGAATCCTCCTCGGATGCGAGCTTGAACTTCCGCAACTGCGAACCTGGCGGCGTCACTTCCGTCCCCGAAATACTTGAGGAATTCCGTGTCGTCTTCAAGGTCCCGTGTGGTTTTGTCTCACTCTCACCCCTCGCCTCGGCGTCAGCTCCTCGAGTTCCTGACACACTGAACTTGAACTCTCTTCGGTGCTGTGTGAAATGCCCCCCTCTCCCATCGCGTCCTGGTGGCCATCGTCTAGACCCCGCCGGGTGTCACCCCTGCACTCTGCCTCCCTGACCGGTCCTGCGCGTGCCCCTGGGTGGGCACGGGCTGTGTCGTAATCGTGTGATGGGTAACTGCGTAGTCTGCCGCCTCTTCCACTGGACCGAGCCCTTTAACCTTTCACTGTGTTGTTCCTTGACCTCGAGTGTTTTTTTCAAAATGTGTCAAAAAGCCACAAAAAATAAAAAAGTCGAATTTTGACGATTTTATGCATTTAATAACATTTTGAGCTGCTTTGTATATAAATGGCGTTACTTTTTTAAAAGTTTTTCTTAGATGGCAATAAATTTACCATTATGTCGAATTTGAGCAAAAACTACTCAAAACATACTAAGTGGCGTCAATTAGATGGAAGTGCAGACAAAGTGGAATCTGACGGCACTGAGGACATGAAAAATCGGCTACGGAAGGTCACACGCTGTGGCGTGCCGGACATCCTTGCTGTTGACAGTGCCAGCCCCAGGAAAACACGCTCTAACGTCCTGGAAATGGAGAAAAGTCCTTGAAACAGCGTCGCCCTGACTCGTGGGGTGAACATGAACGCCGCGGCCAGCGGACGGCCCGAACATCCAGCAAAGGGGTTCAGGGCAGGCAATGAGTCTTTCGTGTCAGCATTGCAAGCACTTAACACGACCTATTGCGAGAGCTGGCGGAGGCCCTGGAACAGGTGAGTGAACCCACAAACGACAGAGGGGGGACCCTGAAGAGCGAAGGGGCGACGACAAGGGTGAAGCCCAGAAGCGCTTCCGGAGGAAGGTCCGGCGCGGCCTCCTCGGCCGGAGACAGGCGGGAAGGGCACAGCCTGCGCCCCGCTCCTCCTTGCTGCAGCAGGTCGGGCATTGCTCTGTCTGTACGGTCAGCACGGCGGGCAGGTTCCCAGCGGCCTGCTTCCGCACCTGCAGCCACTCCCCATCCTGCAAACGTTATCTCCTGTGAAGTTCTGAGAACCCGAGGTGATGGGGCTCCCAGCGCTTTAGATAAGCAGCAATTGGCCTGCGGATGTCACTTAAAAAATGTGGCTTTAAACCCATTCGGTGGAAAGCTGCTCCATTCCAAAGCCCCTCCCGGAAGCCCTGCGCATTCCTTGTCTGTGCCGTCGATGCTGCAGTTCCTGCGGGCGGACACGTTTCGCTTGCCTCCAAATTACTGTGGAAAAATTCACTAGACCTCACATTAGCAAGCAGTGTTTTGGGGGGGTGTGTGTTTACTACAGGGAGAAACGGGGTAAAACCGGGCAATATTATCCTCCCACTGAGATGTCTGGGTTTTGTGTTTGTTGTTTTAGTCACGCTTAAAGTCTAAGTAAATGGTCTAAAACTGGTTGAGGATTCCTTTCAGCCACCAATGCCAACTTATCTTACGCTGGGACACGAGTTTGGTTGTTCTAATTTAGAACAAATTTTTATCCGTAGATGGGATGGAAAATCTAGATGAGGATTAAGATCACGGCCAAGGTACAAGAGGAGGAGGAAGTCGAGTTAATTATAACCTGGGTTCTGCAGCCCTAGTTCCAGGAAGCTGTCCCCGAGCTAGGTGGGCCGCTCGTTGGCGGAGGAATATTCTCGGAGGAATTAGAAGCGATCAGTTCCTGAGTCCTGAGATGCCTTTCCACGAGGGACCGTGTGAGGACTGAATGACTAGAATTTCTTGTCACTTGAAGCAGCCCTTTGAGGAAGGAGCATGTGAGTATTTTCTCCCCAGCAGTCACGACTGGCCCGGAGGTTTCCCGAGGGCGAACCTCCTCGAGGCCGGCGGGGTGAAGTTGGCTTCGACATGCTTTTGAACCTAATTATAGTGCGTGCATCACGTTCAGTTATTAATTCCTTGACTTAAAAAAACTACTCCTCTTGGTAGGTAACCGAAGTGAGAAACGGAAACCAAACCACGAGGACGCGGCCACCATGGCACGAGCCAAAGACCTCATACTCGCTGAAACGAAAACGCAGGCCCCACCTCAAAGTGCCCTTTACTAGTCTCTCAGGTACGTGAGCCTCTGAGGTCGGGCTTAAAAACTGAGACCCCGAAGAGTGGGGCAGGATGAAGAGGGTCCAAGGGGTCGACTGCGTGGGGATGGAGGGAGGCTGGACTCTGGGTGGTGACAGATGCTGCAGGATGAAGTTACACACCTGACGTTTAGGTAAGGCCGTTGACCAGTGCTACCCCAATACATGTCATTTAAAAAACTGAGGACGTATTTTGGAACCTGGGTAGAGACCGGGCAGTTAGATGACCGCTGAGACCTGGAACTCGGTAAGATGTTTGGAATGAGGTTTCCGCCTCCCCTCCTGTGCCTGATTCTCTGTGCTAGTCCGAGCCCTTCTGTTACCATCTACCCCGTGCTGCTGCTTGAGACCCAGTGGATATCTCGGGGTCCGAGGCCCCAGAATCCCGCGGTTCTGCTCAGGTGGGAGCGGAGTGCCTTGCAGGTAGGTTAGGGTTCAGGCATGAGTTCGTGAACACAAACGTAGAAGAGTGACGCGTCTCCCTCCCCCACCTCCCCTCCCTCCCCCAGGTCCCAGAGTGAGAGGATGTGGTCGGACTGAGCGAGCCAGCAGCCCAGTCCAGCATTCCAGGCCTCACCCCTGACTCAGTCACCGCAGGCCAAGGGACAAGGGTGACACTTTCAGATATTCTCAGAGGACCGGCTGCTGCTTGCCCTGCAAGGGGACTTGGCGGAAGTCGAGGTGACAAATAAGAAAAGCACGACAGTAAGGGGAGGAGGACGGGTTTGGCTGCTGCTCTGCGCCCGGGGGCTTTGCCGCGGGTCACATCGGGGGGCCTTCCTCTCCGCCTGGACAGGACGAGTGGGTGGTGGCCCGGTGGTGACGGGCGACGCCACGAACGCGCGGCCCAAACCGAGGGCACTGGCGTCTGTGTTCACCCTCCATGCGGCAGGGGTGACATCGGGAGCCGCGGGGGAGTAGCAGTGACAGGGGTCCCGCAGAATCACGACACGACTCCCACGAGCGCGTTCAAGGCAGAAAGAGCCGTGACCGGGTCCCCGGTGAAGCACGGTGATCAAACCGTCACCCCTGCCCGCATGTCTTCTGGCTGACGTGGCTGCATTTTGATCCCACCCTGGGCACAGGTGGCCGTCTTCCCAACACGCCTCCAGGAGGTCTTTAACACCGGTGACCGCTTTTCGCCCGTCCCCTCGGAATCCATGGTGACTTCTGAACTATGTGTATTCCCTTGTTCTAGTAAGTTCCCTCCCCTCTAGAGACCCAGAGCCAGAGACAGCACGGTGCACACGCAGGCTGTCCTCAGGGGAGACCATGGCAAGCTACCAAGTCAGCTGCGACACGAAGCTGTTGCTCTTGGGCCCCACCACACGGGGACGCACGAAGACGTCCCCTCCGGGAGTGCCTGTCCTCTGCGCAAGGAGCTCGCCACGTAACCCTTCCCAAACCCTGCAGACGCTCCGTGTAAGTCCTCGGAGAGGTACGGCGTGCTCCCTCCAGCTCCGCCGAGACGCCCTGCCATCCGGGCTTGGCCAAGGACGAGGGGTTAAGGTGCTTGGTTCTCAAGGACTTTCTGCGACCTCCAGGTTCAGGCGCCGTCCGGCGTGCGGGACCCTCTGCTGCCCGCCTTCCTCTCCCCAGCCCGGCCTGCCGCCCAGGTGAGCCGGCATGGACCTTGCTCGGCGGGGAAAGGCTGCCATCAGGAATCCCAATCTCGGCCCCGGAGCTGCAGGCTGGATGCCCGGGTGACTCAGCGGCACCAGGCCCGCCTCCCCCGGTGGCACGCTGCCACGCAGCGCTGTTTATCAACCCGGCACCAAGCACAGGACGTGGAGTTTGCCATTTCATTGTTTCAAAGCCTGCCCCGCACAAGCTGGACAATGCGATAGGCCAGCGTTAGCAGCAGGCTTGCAGTTTGGTAAGGGAAGTAAACAAATGTCACTGTATCAGGGGACAACGTGCCACAAGGGGCCCGACAGGACGGCAAGGGGAAGCAGGACTTTTCAAAAGAAACTCCTAGCTGGTCTCGAGCGGGAACGGAGATGTGGCCTCCGTAATGGATGGAGTCGTTCATTCGTCACATCCGCACTGAGGACCCTCCACGTGCTCGCAGCCGGGGCCGCGTCAGTGAACACAACAGACTGTAAAAACGTCCGTCTTCGCGGTGCTTGCATTTACGTGAGCACTTCCCGAGACACCCGACTTCCAGAGCTTTCCTGCGGCCTCTTCTTCCCTCCTGCCGGTTCACAGCTCCGTCTCCTCTCCTGGCTCCTCCTTGCTCTGGCCTTTGGTCTCGGGGATACCCCAGTCCTCCTCCGCGCTCCTTCCACGGGCGACCCTGTCGGGTCTCAGGGTTTTAAATGAGGCCCACGTGCCGATGACTCGTGTTGGTGCCTCCATCCTCATCTCTGGTCTGAACCGAACACCTGGGTCTTGCACAGACATCTCAGAAACTTAGCTCGTCCAGAATGAGCTGCTTTTCCTCCCCGTCTGCACCCCAAACCTGTCTGCAGTTTCCCGCCTCCCGGCGACCTGCCGGAGCACCTCCGGACCCATCCTTGGCTCCTCTCATGTTCCACGTCCATCCGTGAAGACGTCCTGTTGGCTGTGCCTTCAAGGTGCATCCAGAACCCGACCGTCTCTTCCCACCTCTGGTGCCACCACGAAGGCACTGCCGTCCCCTGCTCGGACTGCTGAGCCGGCCGCCTGCCCCCAAGCTTCCTGTCAGCACTACCTGGATTGCTCACGTCCGTCAGAGCGAGTCAGTCCCGGTGGAAGTCACACCGGTCTCTGCTCAGGACCCTGCGGTGGCTCCCACCCCACTCAGAGTCAAGGCCAAGATTCTCACCCGGCGAGGTCTGGCTCTGTGTCACGCCTCTGACCGCGTCTCCTGCCGCTCTTGCCCTTTCCCATGATGCTTCACTGGCCCCCTCGGCCCTTCCTCAGACACCAGGCAGCTCCGGGGTCCTGGGCCGCCAGTGCCCTCCCCTCCCCTCCCCCAGTGTCCTCAGGGTGGGCTTCCCCCAACCCCGCCAACTGCAGCTGCCAGAACCTCCCTCCAAGTGGCCGCCTCCCCACCTCCGCGGGTGCCCCCGAGATGCCAGCCTTGCTCGTTGCTTTCTCACTGCGCGGACTCGTCAGCGGTCACACACCACTAAGAGGCCGAATAATTGGTGCAAGCAGAGCAGTTTTGGGGGCGGGTAGGAATGAAGGTCCAACCGGAGCAGACTGGAGCGAACAGGCTTGGGGGCACTTCATAGAAGACAGGCTGGTTGGTGGTGGGCGTCTGCTCCAACAGCAGCGCGGGGCAACACTAACGGCGTCGGGAGAGGGGAGACACGGCGCGCCGACACTGATGGAGGGGTGGCTCTTCAGAGCAGCACGAACCTTCTTGTGCAGGCCAGTGAGTGTCCCCGTGCACGCAGACGGCAGTCGGCCAGTCGAGGCGGTGGGAGTCAGTGGACGGTCCCCCATGCTCCCGCTTTTGCAGTGAAGTAGAAAGCGAGGTCACCGGCTCCCAGACGTCACCACAGCCCCAGGCAGGCAGTCCGTCAGGTAGCACGGAACGGGCTCTGGGGTCCCGATCATGCGCATGGAGTTCTCTCTTGCTCCACTCCGCTACGAGGCGTGTGCAGAGCAGTGGCGTCAGCCCAGGGTGCGGCTTTGGCAATGAGCATGACACGCGAGAGGTGAGGCCATCGAGGGTTCATCCAAGGGGGCGATTGTGACCATGACACACGATCGAGATGGGGAAGGGAGGACGCTGGGGCGGTGAGAGACGGTACCATCCACTTACGGGTGGTCACGGTGACTGGTTGGGGACTAGAGGGAATGGGCTGGAAAGGTGACAGGGTCAGAGAGAGGGACGCGCGACAGGCAACTACGGAGTGGCTGAAATGACTGGGCACGTGGAAGACAGACTCCTTGGACGTTGCAGGGAACTGAGAAAAGCCGGTTCGGTGGGTCATTTACGTCGACGGTTCTCCACCGTGGCATCGGTCAGAATGACACGAGAGCCAATCAGACGCCGACTGCCAGGTCCCAGCCCCCGAGCTCCCAGGCAGAGCCGGAGAATTTTCACGTTTCCTGGGGATGCTGCTGCGCGGGGACCACACTGAGAACTACTGATCCGCGCGCGTTGAGATCGTCAAGGTGAGCCGGGGAAAGGAAAACGCGGTCGGGAACCAAGTGCGGCCTGGTGACGGGTGGGAAACGGCAACCAGCATGAAACCTGCGGACGAGATTGAAGTCCGGCAGTTTCCATGGAGACCGGTTAGAAACTGTGGGGCTGAAAACTGGCAGCTGGCAGCAAAGGGAGATGAAGTTCATGCCAAAGGCAGCCTGTCCAGGGCCTTGCAGGCCAGCCTTGCATGGCATCAGGGCCTTCCAGTCGGGGAGCAGGTCAAGTGCACACGCCCAGGTAAGGGAATCGCTGGGGGACTCACTGCCGTGTTCACCTCTGGTGACCACCATCGTAGCGACCTCCGTTCTGGTAGAAACCCACCACACGAGTGAGGAAGTCTGAAGTCCCCAAAGCTGGGAATAAGGTGACCTCAGATTAGGCGGGCCGACATCTGATGGGACAGTGAAGCTTGCGGAGCTGGACAGGGCAGAGCAGGACTGAAACTGCAGAAAGTAACACGGAATGGAACTGGGAAAACCCAGCGGTGGGGCCGGCCATCACCCGGGCCCAGGTACTGGCTCCATCACTTAGGACTCAGGGGACCTCCGCCAATCACTCCATGTTCCCGCTGCCCAGTTCCAGACTTGTGTGGGCCGGTCATTTATGCCACGTGCCTCAGAGGACACGTGAGGGATGAACGAGACAGTGCAAGTGCTCTGGGAAGGCCAAGGGCTGCACAACTAGGGAACACTGTGTGAGCGATGAGTGGCAAAGCAGCTGGCACCCAAGGAGGACAGAGGACTAAGTGCAGAACGTGGGCAGCTGCCCATGCAGTGCCGTCTTCACATGGAAGCCTCCTAAGGCCTGGCTGCTCACCGGCGTTTGTGCCCAAGGGTTTACTCTTCTGTGCGCGTTTCCTTAGGACTCGCACCTTTGGGGCTGTGGGTGACGCTCGCCTAGCGCTAGAACCTCATCGACCGCCTTCCCCGTCGTGTCGCCCACTGCCCGCTTCCGGTGAAACGCAGGTGCACGCGCACTCACGCACGCTGCCGCCCAGCTCTGGTCACCGGGAATTCCAGCTGCTGGCTGCTGGCAGACCACACCAACAGAGGGCAGGGCCTGTGCCTTGTCAAAGCCTTCGCTGCCGTTCTCGTCACTGTCCTTTAGACGGCCCGATGGTGGTGAGGCATGAACCGTGCTTCGTGATCCGGTACCGTTAAGCCCAGCCTGACCTCAGCACGCGCCTCCTCCGGGTGACTCGGCCTCGCTCACGCTCCTCCAGGGCCTGCGGTGCGCCGGGCGGTGGCACAGGCAGTCCCCCTGCCCAGTACGCCTCGCTCCGTTCTTTCCTCCGGTTCACGTCAGGAACCGGTTCTGACAGTCCTCGCTGCACTCCCCTCTCCGTCTGGGTTACCTCCTGCACGCATCACCCCCCACTTCCTCCGTTAGAGCACTTCTCCTACGACTGTGATGGCGTGCTTAACTGGGCCTCAGCAGACCCACCTCTGGCGAAGCAGGTAAACACGACTGTCTGTGAACGCTCCTGCCCCCGAGCACGACGCCAGCACCTACGAGGTGCACGACGTCCGCCGGGTGATGCAGTCGTCGGTGCAAGCACTTGGCACACACGCTCCGTGGACGACAGCCAGAGCAGTTCCAGACGACCTGCGGGGGGTCGGCGTGCGCAGTAACAGGCGTGGTGAAGCCCAGCGGCCGCTCCAAGCAGCCCGTGCTGTTTCCACCCAGGGAAGGTCCGTCCATGCACCTCAGCCACCACACCCCAGAGGCGTGCCGTGGGGCAGAGGCGGCAGAAGCAGCAGTGGAGTAGCTGATGTTTATGTTGAGAACCTTCTGGAGTGACCACGAGGTTCAAGAAAAATCGCATTTGGTATCATAAATCCAGAACTGTTTCTGGTTCATTTTAACATTCACTGCACGAAACAAACTCCGTCCTTTCAGCGTCTGTGACACACGTCTCCCAACGCCGCTGGGAAGCAGCCGTCGCACCCCGACCGCCTGTGCTGCCCGCAGAAGTGGTGTCTGTTGGGCACGACTTCATGCTTCAGAAGAGCAGCAGTCCCCATGGAGACTCTCTTCCTGTCACTCACAGCAGCCGTGCTCTGAAGGTAAAGCACCGGCCTTGTAAAGGAGCAGGTAGCGTGGGGTCGACTGGCTATTTGAGCATTAACGCCACACGGTGAGCCACATGTTCCAACACGCGACCATCTTCTGGGGATCACCAGCTGACAGTGCGTGTCTGGCTGTGCCTACAACCGTTAGGATGGCTTCAGGAGGTCCCAATGAGCCATGCAAAGATGGTGAGACCCCCAGAGGCCAATGGCTGTGTGATACACCCAACACCAGCAAGTACGCCAACACCTGCAGACACAGGTGCTGTCAAAAAGGTCTTTCTCTGATTTTAGCAGAGAAGCCACCCAAATTTTATTCTTTGTGCTACTCTGATGATTTAACTTTGGTACATGGTACTACTATTTCTCCTACTGTAGCAGGTCCTGGTTTTCTCAAGGCCCTCCCCCACAACTTTTCTGGAAGAATATTTCCAACCTTCAAACTGAAAGGTTACCCTCATAAACTTAAGTGCCAGGCTGGTAGAGTCACACGTATCCTTTCCAATTTCACGCAAAGAACAGACGTACATTTAGAGCTACGGGAACATCACTAAAGCAAAAGACAATCCAACTTAATGTCAAGAGAAGACGTGACCGCGCGCGCAGTGTCTGACACAGAAAGTACTGACTCTGATGTGTTTTATTGAAATACCAGTCGGCTCACACACGGTCCAAGCACATTCCAACAACAAACCCCAAAGCAGCAGGCGTGAAAGGCTGGTCCTCAGACGTTATAGCCAATGATGCCCCGCTTGCCGATGATCTCTCCGACGTAAAACCACATCCACACCTCAGTGGCCACCAAACCGTTCAGCAGAGCTTCCTGGAACAAGAGCACAAATGTTAATGTCCATTTCCTTCTTACATAATTGAAAGTATTCCTTTCCAGGACTGAATGAGAGGAGATAAGGATGCTATTTGGACGCCAGGGCCGTTTTCATCAAAGTCAAGAATGACTGATGCTAACTTTGTTCGCGTGCCGAGTGCCCGAGCTTTCAGGTACGTAAGGTGAACGGTCCAGAGCTTATAAATGCTTCCAAAGCATTCTTTAAAGACCTGAGCTGCCTTCACACTTGCATTTTTTGCTTATGAGACGCTCTGTGAGCCCTAAAGCAGGCCACAGCCTGAAAATGGCTGACACTGGTGCACAGGGTGCCCACACGGAGGCCCGTCCCCAAACAGATACTTCTTTCTGGCCGGAGACAATCTACTGACCAGGTGAAGGGCTCTGTTCTCCCCGCAGACACCGGTTTTATTCACTCGTTCCTTGGCTCAACGCTCCCCAAGTACGCGGCCCTGACGAGACAACGCGTGTCCGGGCCTCAGAGTGTTGTGCCCCGCGCACGCCCAGTGGGGACCCTGGTGCTCGCCGGAAAGCGCTTTCCACATGCAACTGAGCCCCTCCCTTTTATTTATGTATTTTTTGTTGTTAAGACTCATTGGGGTCACCCCAGTTAGCAAGAATCACACAGGCTCCAGGTGTGCAATTCTGTAGCACACTGAGTCTTTCCCTTTCAGCACCTGCAAGTGGGCTTTCCTTTTCAAATGAGACCAGAAATATTGCGGGCTTCCTGAGAAGCAGCCACATTCTCCAGCACGCAGGGCCTGTAGTCAGCAGCAACTCAGGTACTTAGGGTTTTGTGTCCTGTGCTTGGATCAGGAAGCAAACACAAACGCAAGTTCCAGGTCTCCCACTCTTTGGGTTTTATCTTCAGACAATTCAGCAGGGCTTCACATGACATCATATGCTGCTGGGTTTTGGTATTTTTATCTTTCATAGGGGTGTTAGCTGCCTGATTGTGATATATTCTAAGAGATCTTTTAATTCTTTTTAATTTTTTTTTTTTTTTTTTTTTTTTGCTTTTTGGTATGTGGGTAGCTCCCTGACCGGGAATCGAACCCAGGCCGAAGCCTTAAGCCACTACGCCACCAGGGAACTCCCTCTAAGAGATCTTTTGACCAACTGGGGACAGTTTCAGGACTACAGATGAAAAAGACCGAAGAATCAGTAAAGTAAGCCATCCCTTTTCAGTTTAATAACCAAAATAGGAAGAGGGGGAAAGTTGCCCAGTAAAATTGCTCATTCTTTATTATAACACTAACAGGAAACGAAGGTATGTAATAGTCCAATTATTTCAACCCAGACAACAAAATTAGAAAGATAAATATCGTTCTGGGCAGCCAAGACAGAGATGATCTCTTCTAATGTTGGTTTCAGCCTCACTGGAAAAATATATATACACGTTATCAAAACAATCAGGAAAACCCCAAGGGAAGACCTTCGCTGTTATGTGCACAGTTACCTTGACTGTGAGCTGTTTGAAGCGGCCAGTCTGAGCACTGCTGACAATCTTCTTCAGGCTCTGAATGGCTGTAGGGATCTCAGCGGGGGTCGGAGGAACCAGCTCAACCTTGGCATAGTGCCAAAATGTGGCCAACCGAGGCTTGGAGTAAGTCACAGCAGCTGGAAACCAAACACAGCACCAGGATGAACTCACCAGAGACCGAAAGAAGCAGATGTGTGGGCTGCACACAAATATTTACTCATGCGTCACATCCATTCACCACGCATAGGCAATGTGCACCGGTGTGAAAAGTCAGAGCTGCTCCCTGGTCACAGGGGGCTTTTAAAGTGGCAGAACACCTGTGTCACAAGCACGCTCAATCACGCAGAAGGTGTAAGCATGTTCGAGTTTGCCAGGACTGCACTGGTGGGCAGCGAGCACTGTCACTTCATGAATGGCAAATCTAGTTCGCTGTAAAGTTACATTCCAAACCGAGAAACAGCAGCAACACAACCACATTTTCTTGGTAGGGACACCAGAACATTGGGGGAAAGAAGTGCAGAGGGGAGGAAATTGGCCAGGTAATGGGATCCTTAAGAGTCAGATTAAACTTTGTCACAATACCGGCCACAAATCCGGATGGAATGACACCAGTTAGTATCCATTTTTGGTGTCCTCATCATGTGTTGGACTAAATCTTTTAACAAAAGCACAGCTAATCCTCCTTCAAAATACCATAAATAAAAACAAAACATACATGTATTAAGAGCAGCCCAAACTCAAAACGATCACTAAGATGAAATTCCTCCAAATATTTATACTTTCAGGACAAAGAAACATTTTTAACCAGAGTAGATATGAAACTATGGCAGTGATTTCAGCAAGAGAAGGCATTTTTTAAAAAAAAGAAATTACAAGACAAATGTGATAAAAGCACAGATGCACAAACATCCATCAACTGTCCACTGTTCAAAGACTGGCTCAAGGCAGGTGGTCCTACCTCTATCATGAACTGCCCGTGTGTGGGTATTGCATCCCTCTCAGAAGTCTGATCTCCATTATCCTCTGCACTTAGGGCCATGAGTAAGTCTTTCAGCAGACAAAGTTCTAAGAGGAAATTCTAAGTAGAAAGGCGAACTCCTAAAGATGAGGCTACCAAGAAGTACAGTCTGTGAAACTCTTTTAAAATTATCTTCAATATAGATATTCTATCCTCAAAAAACATCAGTACACTGTGCACAAACACTGCACTTTAGGTGGTAGATGCATTTCTCAGAGAGCAGAGGTTAAAACACTTCAAATGGAGCTGGGGTGCTCACTGTACGAGAAGTTGGATAGGAAAGAAAAGCAAGAATGAATTCTGTGGTACTGGATTAGAGTGGCACACACTCATATGAACTCATGTTTAGTTTAACATATGTATACAGATGGATACAGAAACAATCACATATATGCATGTATACATACGAGTGTGTACACACACACAAACCCCCTTGTCCACTAAGAGGGCCTAGAAGCAAGGATACAGTAGTGGAGTGGAAAGGAACATATCCAGCACTTAGATCTTAGTTTCAAAATCCTACCATCGTCTGTAAGAGGACCGAGGGCACTTTGGAGAAATGGCTGATCCTCAGCCCCAGGCAGGGAAAACAAGAATCTGAAGCATCTTGTAGTAGTACCAGGACATAAGGGGGTATGTCAAAGGGACAGAGGTGCCAAACTTAAAGAGTTCTCAATGGCTAAGGCCACGACAAGTAGAGCAACAAAAGAAATCAATATACTGCTGGAGGTAAGAAGTATGAAATACAGGTACACGAGCCACACAATGACTGAATAAATGAATGGGAAGAGACAAACCTTTCCCATAGGAGAACTCCATTTCAATGTATGTGTAACAGACACTTCCTAGAGGAGATGACTCCTTACTGAGGGCTGCCCCTGCCCGATCCCCCCACCCACTGGGGGGCTGGACTGACTGACTTCTTCTGAAGAACAGTGTGGGAAGTGAAAACAGTAACTCTGCAGTGGAGAAACCTAGCAAAAGTGACCGTGACCGACAGGAGCTAACTTCACCAGCAACGCTGCAGGGATATCATGGAAGTCCTGAAGTGACTGAAGCACTTCACTTTGGTGCCATTCTTCCTCAAAACCCAGAGAGCCAGATTCATCATGAGAAAAACACGCAGCAAATCTAGATAGGGAGCATCATCACATGACGCCCAGATGCCTATACAGATGCCCTGAGACTGTCAATGTCATGACCAGTACGCAAAGACCGGGAAACTGTCACACACCCGAGGAGACTAGGGAGATGGACAACTCAGTGCAATATGGCACACTGGACCGGCTCCTGGAACAAAAAGATTCATGGAAAAACTGGTGAACTCCAAATAAATCCTCAAGTTTA
This sequence comes from Lyroderma lyra, assembly GCA_004026885.1. Taxonomy (NCBI): domain Eukaryota; kingdom Metazoa; phylum Chordata; class Mammalia; order Chiroptera; family Megadermatidae; genus Lyroderma; species Lyroderma lyra. The sequence goes on along the minus strand of PVJL010009076.1, from coordinate 43,296 downwards.
GTAAACAGGAAAAAAAAAAATCATACTCTGAACCTTCTGGGAAGTGTGCTAATAAAATTACTTATTTCTAAGATTCTCTGTCCCCGAGGACATAGCCAGTCATTTTTATTTGATAATTAACATTCACATTTAGTACACTGAGTTATGTCATCCAACAAAATATATTTCCACTTCAATATTCTGGCCCCCGTTTCTGAGTACTTTCTGGGGGAATTACAACCCTTCCCTTTCAATGATTCACAATAATAGAGGAAGGGTTTATCTATTTCCTAATAAAGTTATTTTAGTATTAATTACTTATTTTTGGGTTTTATTATTGTTATTATTTTTTGTATGTGGGAAGTTCCCTGGCTCGGAATCGAACCCAGGCTGCAGCGTTGACAGCACCAGCGCCGAAGCCTTAAGCCACTACACCACCAGGGAACTCCCGGGTTTTATTATTAAAGTTAGTTTTAACCACCTAGAAGATGTGAGAGCCATGCTAGGGGAAAAAATCCACTGGAAACTTAAAACTGTAAAGGAGTTCTCTGGGGAAATGTATAAACCAGCAGACGGGGGTTCTGCAGGACCGCAGTTACAGTATCTAGCACTGGAAGGCCTTCAGTAACTCACTGTTTGGCTGCTGATGGAGAAAAGGGAGGAGAGAGTAAGAAAATACACAGAGCAGGTTAAAATAGTAAAACAAGTTAAGAAATGCTACATGGACGTAAGCAGGACTTTTTATTCACATCTTATAACCAAATTTGAGGGAAAGCTACTTACAGATCTGCGCGTGAAGCGTACTAGATAGTGGGAGCCCGGGGGTGCAGACACTCCCGCCCATTTAACTGCGCTGCCCGCGGAGGAACGTGCACAGTGTCGCCCAGACGGAAACACGCCTTTGCGGAGCGGATACGGCTCAGGCTGCTCTGAAAGACGGCGGTCTACCAAGAAAGCTTCAGCTTTTCCAAACGGAAAACCGCACGAGTGCCAGGCCTTAACAATCGGGACGGCTGCTGACACACACCCTCTTCTGCGCTCCCTAGGGCAAGGACACCCGTCCCTGAAGTCCTATTGCACCTAAAACTTCCCTCGGAATCAGGCCGGGCCAGAAAGCAAAGTGAGCGTTCAAACGCGCACCCCACCGGCCTTAGAAACGTCTGTTGACTCCCACACAGTACTCCACCGAGACGCAGCTGAGGCCGCATGCTGTCCTGCCGCAAGTCCCCGCGCTCCCTCTCCGAGCGGCGAGCTCCTCCCCACTCTCGGAGAGCCCCTAGCGAAGCGCTCCACCTCCCTCCACTGTGGGGGGCAGAGTGCAGAACTCAGGGGTGTACACGGAATCGCGGCTGCAGGCCGGCCGAGCAGAAGGCTGGAAGGGCCGTCGAGCGGCCCCTGCCACCCGCGTCTGCAGACCGCCCCCGCCAGGCCCCCGCAAGCCCCGCGTCCTCCTCGCAGGCGCCCCGCCCTGCCCTCCGCCCGCCTCGGCGGTCTGACGCCGCGCACCGTTCACCAGCCCCGGGGCCTTCTCCGCGAGGTTACGGACAAACTGGGCCATGGCTCCTGGAGGGAACGTCCGTGGCCTCGGCCGGCCGGCTGAAAGTCACTGCCCGGAAGGACCCAGCGAAGGACCCCCGTCCTGGCTTCAAGGTCAGGCCATCCCTTCCCGCGCCGGTTCCAGGTGTTCAGGTGTTCTACGGTCTTCCTGGAACCTACCTGGTTAACTTAGCTTCTTTAGCCACAGAGGAGAAAGTGGCCGCGAAAAGATGAGACCAGCGCACAGGTGGGGCGGAATGGGATGCCGCAGGGAAACAGGCATATCTCGGGGCAGTCGCCCAGGAGGCTGGAGCGGGAGGACCGCGCATGCGTCTGAGCCGGCCGTGCTCTCCGGGCCGCCGGCCTGTTTTGGGTGCTTTTGCAGCATGAGAACGTGGGAAGTTGGGGCTGGGAGGCATCGCTGAGGTTTTTCTAGGCCAACCCGGTCGTTTTACAAAGGCAGAGGGGGTCCTAGGCTGAACTTGTCAGGGGCAGAGCAGGCGCCACCCTCCCTGTCACCCCGACTCGGCCCTTCTCCATCTGGTCTTTCCTCATCCCGGCTTCCCCGGGACTGGAACCAGTCCCATAGCCCCCACGAGGGACAGAACCCCATTGGCCGAGGCTTCCAGTGTGCCGGGCATTTTGGAATTTAGAGAAAGCCTGTGTTAGGTAGTGTCCCCATTAAAGACCGGGTCTGACAGGTGGCCTAGCCGGCCGGCGGCCCAGTGCGAGTCTGAACAGGCTGCAGTGTAAACGGCAGGGGCGTCGGGGTCGGGGTCGGGGTCGGGGTCGACGCGGTGTTGACCTGGGGAGGACTTCGCAGAAAAGGACCGCCGTGAGCGGATGTCCCCGGACAGCTGCAGACCACAGAGTCGGAACTTTCAACGTGACTGGAGGGCGCAGCAGGGAAGTGGCATTTGGCGAGAAAAGTGGGATAAGTAACGAGCCGTGGGGCAGCCTCGGAAGTAGAACCGAGTGATGGAACGGTGAGGGGGTACAGACAAGTCAGGAGCCAAGGGCAGCACTTCCTCAGGTGTGAAGTGCAGGCGGGGAACTTCATTTGGGAGCGTGGAGCCAGGAGCTGGAGTAGGGACTGGAAGAACCTGGCTGTAAAGGAGCACAAGCTAGGGGGGCGGGGCTCTGAAGGAGAGGCTGAGAGGAGGGGGGAGGAGGACCGACCCACCCCCGACGGAGGTGGTGGGCGGGGTCAGCTGCGAACCCCAGGGGAGGACAAGGAGGGAATTTGGAGTATGTCTTTGTAAGGCCGGGTCACCTGAGGGCGTGGGCACAGCGGGAGGGTGGGGAGGAGTCTGAGGGAAGGGGTGAAAGGCTGGAATGGCTGTTGAAGGGAAGGGCTGTTGGGCAGTGTGAGAAACCACGCTTCTGTGTCGCACACTCTAAAGCTCGTGCAATTTTTCTCTCAACAGCGGGGTCCGCAGCTTGAATACTGGAGCAGAGAGGAATGCGTGGGCTGATCTGGGCTGAGGTTCTGCATGGCAGAGGTAGGGAACCAAGGGGCAAGAAAGGGGGACCTAACCATAAATGATTGAAATGAAAAGGCCTGTGGTTTAGGCCAGATAGAGAAGAGTGAAGCCTACGTGACCTGGTTAGGAAAAAATGAGCCCTGATACTCATCTTCTGAAGATAAGGGCCCAGAAGTTATCTCTTCTGGTAATGCAGGTTAGGCCAGCCAGGTCACAAATGAAACTACCTTTGACAAAAGTGAAGGTCAGATTCCTCCAGGTTTCCAGAGGGGTTTCTGAAACTGCCAGGGGCTTTGAGTGTTGTAATAAAGGAAGTGATGACAAAGGTTGTGAGTCAGGTGATCATTTATTAAATACAAGCTTTGAACAGACCCCCAGGCGAGTTTGACAAGAAATTACCTTCCTGGAATGTTTCAAAATATAGTTATGTTGATCGAGTTTTATTTCAATCAGACTTTTGTTGTGGTGTTCATTTCCTCTGTTGCTAGCTTCTTTTCCTGTTTAGCAGTTAGAGCATGTGCATTACTTCCTCACATGTCATTAACTGGGTGGCATCAGTCCCTGGCTGGTAAAGGCACCCAGTAGACTTCTGCTCTGTGCAACGGCTGCTTAGCAACCAGCATCAAATAAAGTAACGAAGCTTTTGTAGAGTGATACCAAACAGCAACTGCACCATTAAAAAAAACCTTTAAAGTATCTTTCCGTTTCTACATATCCATTAAACATTATATTTAAAAATAAAACCCAGATTGCTTGATAAAACCTACTTAATTTTCCTAATATTATCCTTTTTGTAAGCAATATTAGGGCTGACGAAAGAGCCTTCGTTGTCCTATCACTCCAGCAGCCGACACGTGACACCAGGCGTGTCAGAAAGCCTGCTCTCCCGGGTCGGAGCACCCGATGACACCACCGCTTCAAGCTCCCCGGTGCACGTTCACAGTGTGTTGTGCCAAGAGCAAAGTGTTTCAGTCTCACCTTTTAGGGTGTTTTTAAATTACTTCAAAGAAAGAAAAAAGGCACAGAGGACACCTGGTTTCCTTACCAAGAGTGGCCTTAAGCGACACAGGTGCCTTTGTGAAGGATTCAGCAGCATTCACGGTGCCACAGCCATTCATAAAAGGTTCAGGAAAAGGGCTTGAAGTGAAAGCTTGCCAGGAGAGGCTGACCACCTGCAGGCCAGATACGGGGTGGACCACAGACACAGCGGCAGCACGGGGCTGCTGGCTGGGAAGCTGCCAGAAGCACGGCCTTCTGGGGAGTGGTGCCTTCTTCCTCTGATTTTCTCCTATAAAACTGGTCCACCCCCCCCCCCCCACCTTCTTTTAAAAATGAAACAGTCCTAATCAGACTGGTTTGGGAGATAAAGTAGAAGCTTATTTTATAAACTGTTCTCAGAGGAGGATAATAAATATGAATGAAACTCATCTTAAGAAAATAAACAAATCCCGTCCACCCAGCCTGAAAGGCCAGAGGGAGCACAGCAAGTCACTGTCTTGCCTTCAGCCATCTGCAAGAGGCCCGCAGCCACAGGCCACATCCACTCCGCATCTAGGACCGGATGCCCTCAAGCTGCGGTGTTCCAGCTGATAGGCATCAAAAACACAACAAGGACCCTTCACAGAAACTGGGAATGTTGGGACATGCCCCCTCATCTGAGAGGTGCCAGGTTAACAATGACGTCCCCTACAGGAAGCCGTGACCCGTTTCTAGCAACGACCAGTTTCCTCGTCCCGTATCTTTGGGCTTAGAGGGACAGCATGTTGAACTGCACAACTGAGTAGGGAACTCAAGCTCAGTGTGTACGAGTGGGGCCTCGCCATCTACCCACTAAGGGCTAAGTGGATATTCTAAGTGGTTTGTGGACGGGGTCGTGCTCAACTCTGTTAACCGTCGATGTAAGGCTGAACTCGAAGCAGCTCTTAAGAATTCAGGTCACAAGCCCAAACATTCACTACGTACGTTTTAGTCTCAGAATTTTGTCTAGAATAAGTGTTTTAGTGGCCACACACTGCATACATCTTACCATAGAAGAGACAATTTAAAGTCGTACTCAGCTGACACCAGACCTATATTTGAAAAACATGGTGTATAGGGGGTCTGTCTGGAAAGAATCCATCCATGGTTAATATGACGAGAATGGTTATGTGGCTGGATATTTTCCGAGCAACCCTCATAGATATATTGAGATATTCTGTTGATATTAGTGTCCTAAAAACGACACTTTTCCTGCTTACATTTGCTGCTTGACATTTCTACCCCAGTCTTGTCTTTGTAGCAACAGATTTCTTTCTTTTTTTTTTTTTTTTTTAATGTGGGTAGCTCCCTGGCTGGGAATCGAACCCAGGCTGCAGCGCTGACAGCACTGAAGCCTTAGACCACTACACCACCAGGGAACTCCCCAGATTTACTTAAGCTAATAAAAGGGCCCAACAGCCTTCTTGTCTTCTTTCACCTCCAAGTTTTTTGAGTCAAGTGTCAAAACTGCAAGTCTGTCCTGTCATTCCCCCTAAAAATATCATAGGGCCAATTTTTCTGTGGTAATGAGAACCCCATGGGGGAAAGCTTGTCCTCCCCGGTATTACACAAAATTAAGAGGTATCAACAGAACTGCACAGGATTCCTTTTTTTCATCTCATCTGTTTTCTTATTCAGAAGTCTGCTCAAACACCAAGGTACCTGCTTTTACGTACAAGGTTATTCTGTAACACTGCAGAGCTGGAGCGAGGAAACAAGCTGAGATCCTGGTCACGGTGACTGGGAAGTGCCTTGATGACAGCCTTCTGACGCTGTCCGCTGTCACTGATACACGCGGTATCACCTGAACGGCAGCGCTCACTAAAGACGTCTGCGTGGTTCTGGGGACAGAAGTGGTGCGATGGCTGGAAGTCTTAGTAGATGAAGTTAATATGATTGAAGTTGGAAAAGGACAGACAACACGGGGCAGAAATCAGCGATGACGTCTAAGCGTGGTGGTGTTATGACTATAATCTCCTGCAAGCCGGGAGAGCACCGTAAGCTCTTGGGAATCTGAATCATAATTTGAGCAAGAGTAGGTCTCTAATTTAGTAAAGGCAAAAACAACAAAGGAAGGAAAGAAAGAGGAAATGAAGAAGAAGGGAGAGACAAACAGAACCAGAAGGACATCACAAATGACTGTCCGCGCTCCGGGGCTCACTTTTGGCTTGTTTACGTCACAGTGTTTACTCAAGTTGCCCCCGTTGCTGCTTCCTCTCTGCGAGCCACCGCTGGATTTTCTCTTTCAGTTCTGTGTTTGGCCGGATCTGGTCCATGGTGAGGGGACTCCGGTTAAAGGGATCTGTTTGGTCACTGGGACAGAGAGAGAAAGGGAATCGGGGTTATTTCCGTCAGTCCCACGGCTCGGGGCGCGCACCCCAGTGCGGAGGCGGTGCTGACCTGAGGCTGAAATGGGGACATGAACGACTTGGGACGTCTGTGGTTTTTTAGCCCATTATTAGCTACTCGGTCTCTCGGCTTCTTAAACGCTATCTCAGCACTGTTGTTCAGAGGGTACTTGATTCGATGTCCCTCAGCACAGACCCTGTCCACTCACGTCTGCATGAAGAGCCGCCTGTCATTCGAGTGACAGATTCTCAGAACAGAGTAAGGGGCCAAGTAAAGCCTACAGACTGACACGCGGGAGTGAGCCGACTGCTACACCAGCAAATGGGGAGTGTGGCTCCCCGAGGCAGAGGTGTACAACACACTTCAGGACTGACACACCCTCTTGGTTATTACGAGGCCACAATAAAGTACGAATTTTCACTGGCGCTTGGGAAAAGACACATACCTAGCACTGAATCGTGCACACAGCGAGTGCTTCTACCAAATACTGGGAAGCAGACAATCCTTCCTCTGACCCAGCATGTAAAAACCAGTATTTGCCTCAGCTTGGGTCACCTGCCCCAACCACTGTGAATCCGCAGCATGTCTCAGTGCCCGCTTCCGGGCTCTGCTGCCCTCAAGGGCGGGCAGGCTGGGAGCTCCCAGGCATCGGGGCCAGCAGCGCGCTGTGGGCGAACCCACATGACGAACGTTAGCGTGAGACCGGAATTAAAAATACACTGTCGGGAGTTCCCTGGTGGTGCAGTGGCTTAAGGCTTTGGCGCTGGCGCTGTCAGTGCTGCGGCCTGGGTTCGATTCCCGGTCAGGGGGTTACTCATATTCCAAAAAGAAAAAAAAAATACACTGTCTTCCACGTTTTTATAACTAAGGTGAACTCTTTGCAGTCAACCTACACTGCAGGCTGATAGACCCCATAACACATGCTGACGGAAATTACTTCCTCAAGGAAGGAAGAGATGAGGCTGGAACCAGCATTCCTCCCCGGGGTGTCACGTTCTGGGTGCTGGGATGCAGTCTGCCAGTGCGCGTGGTCCTACGCAGAAGCCCGGGAGGAGGGAGGGAGGCAGCCAGCGTGAGCCGGCCTACCTGAGCAGGTGCCTGGCGATGGTGGACCGGTCCACGGTGACGCGGGAGGACGGCAGCAGCACAGGGTCGGACATGAGCGTGCTCATGATGGGGTCCAGGAACTCATCGCAGGCATCCGCGTACGTCTCCTCCTCCTGCTGCTGGAGGTCTGCTAGGGACTGAGCAAAGACACTGCTGCTGAGCCGGATCACAAATGCTTGGGATTAACAATGACCGTGACAATTCAGCTTTATTTTCTAAACACGCCAAGATGGGTATTGGAAGGAGCAAACTGAGCAGCCCCAATAACCACGACTGAACGCACTGAAGTATTAACAGGAAAAGCAACTCGTCATGTATCCCATCCTGGCAACAGTCCTGTTGGAAATGCCCTAATTCAAGCTGGTTATCTGCATAAGCACAGGGTCGCTCATGCAGTCTGTGCATTGAGCAGCAGCTTCTGGTATTACGTACAAACAGATACAGGGACTTAAAAGTGGCTCCAGTTCCTGATGGCTCCACCTGGCTGGGCTCAAAGGTGAAGCCAGCCCCGTAACTCAGTAACAGGGAAGGCTGGTGTCAGTACAGGAGGCTTTCTACTGGACTCTGGGGCCCCTCTGCTTCACAAGTGCTAACTGCACTTGGTCACACTCCAGCCAAAGGGACCAGCTACACACAAGAGAGCATTTCCATCTTTACACTGTATGGCTATCCCATGTAAGCCAATGACCTACAAATACAGAGCACAGAGAAAATCAACGAAAACCACCAACTGCAAACTACTCATCTTGAATTCTATGCTATAAAGTTCTGCGTTAACATCGTAGATTTTCAGGTCTATTGGTAACACTGCCCAGAAAAGCTTCCATAAAAACCACCTACAAAAATCTGTAGTCTTCCTTTCTAGAAGCTTCTTAAATCCATTTTCTGCTCGCTCACCCTCACACTGAGACGAGCAGCAGTTAAGATTACAGTAGTCCCAGTTACTGACTGGCCAGGACGAACCATGTTTGTGTTTTCTTGAGGCAACGCCCCCCCGACCCCCGACCCCCGACACAGGCTGAGAAGTAGAACAGCTGGGTTGACGCTGACTTTTTTAAACATGTCAATAAACACATGACCCTCTGGCTCACCTTGATCCTCTCTGCCAAGTTGCTGAAAGCCACAATCATGTTCCCAGGTTTGTTTATTTTCTTGAGGACACGGACTGTCTGGGCAAAGAGCGTTGGGGAGTAGGAGCGCCCATCCTTGGGCACGGTGGCACAGAAGTTCTCCTCGTCCCTGAGGGACAGAGTAGCAGAAGGTGGGTCCACAAGGGAGGTAACAGACAGGCTGAGGAACAGGGGTCCCCATCACTCACAGGCCATGTATGTTCTTTTGATTCAGAAAGATTTCTTCTACTTTTTAGGAAGGAAGCCTATCAACTATCCTACAGACTTAAAAGAATTACTGCTTTTCCAAACAATGGTACAACCAGCCAAGTTGACCTCTGAACAGATCAAGGCAGAATGTTGGGAATTCTCAACAATGTCCCACAGGTCACGCAAAATCTCGTTATTTAAAACTACAGAAGATTCTTTCATCCATCAACCAGGAGGAAACCATTTCTTGTGTGTTTCCACACAATTACCAACCAGCCGTTCCATTATCAGAACCCCACATTAAAACATAAGCACCCCCTCTGGCTTGCCCAACGTAAATCTCAGGTACCCAAGATTTAAGTAGATGGTGCAGATATCTGATACGAGCTGCTGGGGTTTGAAGTCAAATTCACTGAAGTCCTTGACCTTCAGGGCCCCCATCTTGGGGCCGACCAGGTGCTGCAAGAAGTAGTTGAGCATGGAGATGATGCGCTCGGCCAGGAAGGGGTGCACAAACAGCGATTTGATCTCTGGAAGAGACACCAAGGCCGGTGACAACTCATCCACTAGCTATCCTGTGTGTCTCAATGCTTTACGGGGGCCGGTTTATAAAATCATGTAAGTACTCTTAGACGTTGTCATTGCAATAATATTAGAGAATACAGACAAGCAAAATCAATTAAATACGAAAACTACCACTGTGCACACTTGGCTAACACAAGTTGACCCTTGAACAACACAGGTTTGAACTGGGTAGGTCCAAGTAAATGTGGATTTTTTCCAATAAATACTGTACATGTGTTTTCTCTTCCTGATGATTTTCTTAATAACATTTCCTTTTCTCCAGCTTACTTTATTGTGACAGTAAATAATAGATATAACATACAATGTGTTAATGGACTGTGTATGTTATCAGGAAGGCTTCTGGTCAACAGTAGGCCATTTAGTAAAGTTTTGGGGAGTCACAAGTTATATGTGGGTTTTTAACTGTGCAAGGGGTTGGTGGCCCTAACCCCCATGTTCAAAGGTCAACTGTATACATTTTAATACAACTATTTGGTTTTTGTTTGTTTGCTTATTTTCAAGCAAAAATGTCATTAAGTATTTCTAAAATCTCCACCAGAAATATAAAACTCTCAACAGAAGCATTCCTAGCAGTTCTGCAATGTGGGAAATGTTCTTTCTAGAAGCTTCCATCTGTCACTCACTCCACTCTGGACTCCTTGCTCTACAGGCCTGTTGTTTGGCTGTCACAGCTTTCTTCCATCATCCTGGGAACTTCCTTCGTGTCTCCCATACGGGATTCTAGCTTCCTCCTTCTGGGTTCACACCCTCATTTTGATGGAGTGTATCTTTTTGTAGCTGCTCCAGGAAGGGCTCTTATAATACCTGCATGACTGGAAATACTCTTATATTTTACCCTTAAACAGAGCCCATCTGGCTGACTACAGGATTCTAGGCTGAAAATGTGACATCAGGAATGAGTTCCAGCTTCAGATGTCACTAGCTGAAATTCAAAGACATTCTGATACACCCTGACCCGGTTTCCCCTGGGACCTGTCAGGGTCATCTTCTGCCCTGGTTTTCTGAAATGTCATGGTGATGTACCTTAGTGTGGGGTTTTAAAAACTCCTCGTGCTGAACACTTGGTGGCTCCTTTTAATTCAGAGGCTCTCAGTCCTTGGAAATGTTTTGGTTTTAGTTCTTTGATAATTTCCTCTCTTCCAATTTTCTCTTTTGAGACTTTACAAATGGATCTGTTATTTTCTTATCCCTTCTCTTCTAATTTCTCTCTTTCTATGTCTATGTCCATGGAAGAGTTGCTTGAATTTATCTTCTGACCCTTCCCCTGACATGCTGTGTCGTTTCTTATCCCGCTGGCAATATAAAGATTTTATGTACGTTTTTATTTATTATCTGTGTTTCCTGTTAGAGGAGTGCCTCAAATGTCTGGGCATCCTTGGTCATCATTTCATGTGTGATCAATATGCAAATTATTAATGAAATACTTAGCTCTAAATACCAAGTCTCGTAGCGTGTGTTTACTGAGCACACCTCTCCATGTAGGCTGGCCACGTTTCAAATGCCTGAGCCACACATGGCAAGTGGCTGCTGAGCTGGACAGTGCAGCTCTAAATGGTGTGGAAACAAGTGTGTGTGACCTGCTGCATCCAGCCAGAGTCCTAGAATCCCGGTATGTTTATACGGCTAACTTGTCCTCAAGAAAAATTACACCAGCTGATGCCTTCTGGTGGCTGTGGAGGTGGCCATGTCAACAGTGGGCACCATCGTTCTTCCTGAAGCTTCTCTGGTAGTTCATTTCCCTTTGGGGCTGTGGAGGATCCTGTCACCTGAGCCTGAACTCCCAGTGTCAGCTGAGCTGACCCCTCCAATAAAGCCATCTTGACCACAGCGTGTTCGGGGACAGCGGGCCTTTGCGTCCTTACCTGACGTCAGGAAGGCCAGGGTCCCGATCGTTTCGTTGGACATAATGTTATGGAAGCGCGCCAGCTGCCCGAACAGCTGCAGGCCAGCCTCCTTCTCCCGGCGGGCTTCTGGGGTCAGGCTGTCCCACTCGCCCCGGTCCTTCTCGATCTGCTGGACCTTGATCTTGCTCAAATACTAGAAACCAGAGGCGGAGTGTATCAGAGGAGAAAGCGCAGCTGAAGGGAGGACGACACTTAGAAGCCTGTTTAAAATCTATTAAAAGTTCGCCGAGCTGGGAAAACCAGGGGCTACACAGGAGACGGGCGCCTTTACTTCTCAGCACAGGGCTGAAGCTTAAAAAGAAACTGTGGGAAGAAAGGAAAAAGCAGCTGTAGTTCTACACAGACGCGTCTCAGCTGGGCAGACTTACTGGTCGGCCCCCCTAGAAAGATAATGGTCTATGAAGTATAAAGGAGGGTAAACAGGGTCACACATGAAACCTAGGGACAAACAAACAGGTTCTAGAGAAAAAAAGGAGGAATCCTTCCTGAAAGACGAAGAAACAAAACAAACCAAACCCCAAACCGCTTATCAAAAAACAAAGCTTTGTCAAATACGAAGATGTCTGGAGGAAAACAACATTGAAACCCTCCCTCGCTGTTGTACCAGATGACACGCAGTCCCATGAAAATGCATCTGTGTCATTTTGTGTCACCCAGCTCTTGCTGTAAAGCCTCTGTTTATTACGGACTTGTTCCTGTTTTCTAAGGAAATCTATCCAAAGCCTTAAAGTACAGGATTATGAAAAAAGCAGGAGACTTTCCTTTCCCTCGCCAAGTAAACACAAGAGGAGGGGAACTGCTCTCATTATGCGGGGCTCATGGCTGTCCAACAGGTACCCTCAGATGCACCTGCTCCGTCTCCCGTTGGGTCATGCCCCGCTCTGCACCTGTCACAGGTAAAGGAAGCTTTTCCAGGAGCACAGACAGCTCCACAGGGAGGCTCAGGCCGTGACACGCTGACGGAGCCACGTGGTCTGTGAGACTCACGTTTTAAACACAGCTAACGATTCAGGACGCAGGGGAGACACACGAGTGGAGCTGACAACGTGGCCTTAGGAATAAACCCCAACTAGAGGTCCTTTCTAAGCAGGGAGTAGAAGTCAGAATCCTCCAGGAGAGAGGGATGAGGGTCGCTGTTGCAGTGAGCCACTGTCACCAACGAGCTCGAGTGCACAGGGCTCAAAGTCACCGACTTCCTCTGCAGCGCAGGCCTCACCCGCTTCCTCTTCTGCTCCCTGCCCATGTACCAGCCTAGCTCCGGAGGCTTCGGAGCCCTGACCTTGGTCTCTAATGGAACAGCACCTCCCAGGCGCAGTCCCGGCCCGGTGGCCGCATACTGCTGGCAGATTTTGGGTGTCTCAGACTCCTACGAGAAGCACACGGATTGCACTATGCCGACTAAACGGGAAAAAGTATGCACTGGTCGTGATCTGATGGTATGGGAGCAGTGACATCTCTGTTTTTGGTTTCTTTTTTTTACCTGTATGGCTTCATCCAAAAGGAAGATGGCATCGTTCATTAGCAGGTTCAGAAAGCGAAGAAAAAGTGGGGGATTCATGGCTTCTAAATTCTGAGAGGCGTAATCAGCCAGACCCTGTAAGTCCAAGTCCCAGCCCAAGAGAAAACCATTTTAGTGTAACTCACTGGGGCTGCTCTGAAGCTACACTCAGATAACTCAGTTTTGGTTTCCCCAAAGGCTCTTACCTTAATGCTCTCCCGATAGGTGTCTGTCCCCCACATGTACCTCAGGATGGGATACATGGGACGGCGGTAATTAAACTTCTGTTCAAATTGATGCGGGTCCCCTGAAGTAAGGTAAAAGCAAAAGACCAGCGAAGGTCCTGTGATCAGAGAAGGTGTAAGAGCCGCCGTTCCCCACTACTCTTGGCGTGTCCAAGGCTGCGGACGCACTCTGCCTGGGAGCCAGCTGTAGAAGTAACCTCACTGACAGACAAGGGGGACCGTGCAGAGGATGTGCCAGACACGGAAGGGGACAGGACCGGGCTACACAGCAGAGGCCGAGGGAACGGGGTTTCCATGTCACAAGGAGTGAGCTCATCTGATGAGCTCATCTGATGAGGCCCGAGCCGCCAGGGTGGCCGTGACACCCATGAACAGAACGGGGTACTGAGGAACCCCCACATTCTTCACAGACAGTATGCTGAGTGGGAGCCAGCTGGCTCCGACTACTCTGAAAAGTCAGGCCAGGAGCCAGAAATTTGAGGCTCACGCTGCTGCTGACACCGATGGTGACAGTGGAGCATGGCGGGTCGGGTCACTTGACACAGGAAGAGGAAGGGACACGGAGTTGGGAGACCCGGGTTCTCCGGGCCCCACACAACCGAGTCCTTAACCTTCTGCAACGTACCCCTCCTCAGCAATGAAACGGGATTGTAACAGTCCTCTACCACCAAAGGGCTAAGCGGTGACACAAGGAGGTAACTGCAGGGACGCACCATGCCACTTCTTGTGCAATATGAAGAGTGACACGCACCACCTCACTTACCACTCAGCCGATTCACAGACGAGGAAATGAAGGCTCAGAGGTGAGCCAGTGACCAGGCTGAGATGCAAATACAGAAAGGCGGTCAGCACAGTGTTAAAGGCCTCTGTACGTGTCAGCAGTGTTGACCAATGGGCGGCAGGACAGCACCTTTAAGAGGGGTCTTCAATAACCGCTCAACGTACCCTGCGTACTGGCTTTGAGGCAGTGCCGGTCACACACACACAGCATCTCAGGGTGAGATTGCAAAAGGCCAAGAGGGGACGGGAACGTTGCCTGCTATTATGCTTAATCTCACAACCAGATTGGTAGCTGGACAGACTGGACAAGACAAAACTGTCACGGCCACCACCCTACCTCGCTCCCCACTATGCTGCCATTTCCAGGCAGAGAAAACGACTGGACGGCCTGATGTGTCCCAGTACGACTTGATCAAGCAATATAATAAAGTTGAAAGATACGTGTTTTATTATTTTTTTAGGGGAGACAGACCGGGTCTACACTTAAGTTTTCCGACAGACAAATAATTTAATCTTTTTGAGGATTCACATGCTCATATGTAAAACGGAGATAATATGTGAAAACTTTCCAAATAGTGACAAATTGATGAAACGATGTGAAAAGCAGCACTTAACTTCAAGGCTGGCATATACTAGGACTTCAATAAATGAGGGCCGACGTCATTTTTCTGACCTTCGAATACTGATCAAGCCATGAAACCCCGCGAGTGTCAGATTCAGCACTCCAGGCTGCTTTACCTGTGAACTCAATGTCCACGAACACCTTGATGAGCGCTTCCGCGAGGTGGGGGGCGTGGGGGTAGCTGCAGAACACTCGCTTCCGGTGGAACACACTGGAGACCAAGGGATTCGGGGTCGGGTCCAGGTGGGGCATCACTGCTTCCAACACTTCAGCCAGCTTGGCCCGCAGGTGAGGATTCTTCATCCTACAGGGAGGGTGGAAAGCAAGCTGAACAGGTAGAAACCTACCTCCCAAGCCGTTACGACTGTTCTCTCCACAGGACGCGCCAAAGCACCCTGGGCCGCCGTGGCAGGTCCGTCAGCTGCGGGGGGGGGGGGGGGCAGTGCAGGAACCACCACCCAACTCTGAGGTCACAGCCTCCACGTGCTGGGGTGCGCACCCAAGCTTCTACTGAATGTCTACCCTGCCACTTGCTGCTCTGTGATATGCTTATTTGCTGCCTGCTGGTCCATTTCACCCGGATAAACCGGCCTCGCCGAGCTCTCTGAAGGCAAAGGGTCGGGTGCAACGATCCGGCGTTCCCCACAGAGCACACAGCGCGGGTGCCTAGCAGATGTGTGCTGGCTCGTGGGTTCTCATCAGGCCTGCTCCGCTCAGTGAAGGACTGGCTTCTGCCTCCTTCTCACTGACACAGCTCCGAGGGCCACGCCCCACTTTCTCCTTGCTACAGTGCATCTTTTCACTTACGCACAGTTTCCTTTGGCCGAGGCACCGGAAAACCGGAGAGGCAACTCTACAGTGAGTGACCTCCTTTGGGAGAAAGAACTAGAAGCTACGGAAGAGCAGACGTGAGGTCTGGAAGCGTTCACCTACATTTACTGCTCGGCCAGCTCAGGGCTTCACGAGCACTTTATCATACAGCCCTTAGAGCATCAGTGCAGGCCGCCGGCGAGGCTCTGGCAGTAAGGTGACTATTTTAACTGGGCGCGAGCAGGCGAGTCCCCACCAGGTACCTCAGACGTTAGTTCGAATTCTCTGAGGGCAAAACCCTCGGCTCATTACGCCTCTGAGGAGTGGGGTTTCGGGCACCCCTACGGGAGGCCAGGGGACCCACTGACGTCAACACGACCCCCTACGGTCCAGACTTGTTTGTTTCCTGGCTGAGAAGTCCCCTAAGTGTCCTGCAGGGCTAATCAGTGCCAGAGTCCAACTCCCAGCACCGCACCTTTCTATGCTTCCGGTGAAAACAGTGACAAAGTGGAGGACGTGTTCCAGGGAGTCCGCCGATGTCTCCAAGACGTCGTCCGCGAAGCGGCGGAGGAAAATGAGGAAGTCGCCCAGGTTATCTGCAAAAAATTCTGAAGACAAAGCCGTCACTGGGCTAGCTCGCCACCTGAGTCTCTGTCCACACAAACTCCACACTGCGCCTCGTCCCCAGGACGGTCCCCGCCTCCAGGCTTCCGGGCAGAAGGGGCACTTGAGGCCCACGGAGGGGACGGCGCGGCACTGCCACGGTTACGTTGCGGGGGCTGGCAGCTTCCGTGTCGGGACCGACTCCGTGGGAAGCCTGCTGCCACCCCTGAGCCGTGCTAGGGACAGACCGCTGTGGCCCGGAAGAGGCCAGCGAGCGGCCGCGTCGCGAGGCTGGGGAGCAGGTCGCCCGGGCCGGGCCCAGTCTGCCCACTCCTACGGCCCAGCTGCTGCGGACCCAGAGTCAGAGCCATGCGGTGCCGCTGCCGGGTTCCTGGTGCCACGGAAACCGTGAGACACGACCGGGCTGCTCTGGAGTGGCGTGTCCTGGAGGGGACTGTTATTCCGCACAGGTGACAGCACAGGGATCAAGGGCACGTGACCTGACTTCTGTGTCAGCTAACGGGAGAGGAGTTTTCCCCTCAGCAACAGCACCGGGAGGGCTGGACAGGTTTCCGAGTTGAACAACAAACTGTATCAGTGACAGAAACTAACAGCTCTGAGAACCTGGCCACCCTGGTCCTCTGCAGACCACGTTCTGACATGCGCAACAGACAGGACACGAGGTGCAAAGAGAGCTGTCAGTCCCCCCACTTCTACCAGCAGTCGCTCTCGACAAGCCTAAGGAGTGTCTCCAGAAATAGTCGACTGATAACTAAGGAAGGACGTTTTGAGGATTAAACTTCCAAAGTGACCCAGTTAGACTCAGGTGACTATAAATAGGAAGTCCCCAAGGGACAGCCTGCTTACCTGGCACGTAGGCCAGCGAGCTGTAGCCATCTGGCAGGGGAAACGTCAGCTCCACCAGCTGGGAGCCCTCGTTGCCTATGGCCAGCTGGACCAGGAGGACAGCCATGGACACCTGTAAGTGCAGGCAGTTCTGCAGCATCTGCGGCTCCGTCATGGCAGTCTTGGTGGAAAGGTAGATGGTCATCAGCCGTTCGAACTGCTCGCGGAGACTGTCAGCAGCAGGGCTGGAACTCTGCTGCGCGTCCCGCCAGGCGACCTGTAGCCGGTGCAGGTTCTGGTTGATTTTCACCATCTGATCATGCAACCTGTTCCCGGGAAGGCAGAAGAGATGGTCAGCAGGCTTGTTAGGGACAGTGACATATAGCCCTTCCAGAAACACAAGTCCTCACTCATGTACTCTGGCATCGTCTAAGACGCAGGGAGCTGCAACTGTGATGCACACAAAGCACTCACAGAAGTTTCTGACCAGACAGAGGCAGGGAGCACAGCACCGGGAAAATGCCGCCAAGCATTCAACACAACTCAGGCTCATTACGAACAGTCAGTGGCCTGCAGCTGACCAGCAGCGTGGTGGAGCAGGGTACAGATGGGGCTGTTAAGAGGTCAAATACATCACTATGAAGCCAGGTACAGGGAGCCCAGCAGGGCGGTGTGACAACACACAGGCGCAATGACTGGACTTGGATGTGGTTGTGTGGACATCTTCCCACGGTTAGAAGAGAATTAAAACCGCTGGAGAAGGACCCTAGTAACGGCCACATGTAAAGAAGAGCCACCGGGATGCAACGCAGGGCAGCAGGTCCCAGCGCTCTGCTGTGCAGTATGAAATGATTTCCACCAAGGGCTGGCCCAGTCCTGACGGAAGGAGCACCGGTGACTCAAGGTCGTGGGTGGCGCTCTCGAGGAGCACAGTCCAAGGTCACCACCATCTCTGGCCCCGTAGATAAGGTCTGGAGTTCACAAGTCCACATTGGTAAACTAGGTGAAAAATTCGTTTTTGTTTCAATCTAGGCAATTGAACAGGTTAAACACATGCTGAACTGTTATCTATTGTCTCATTTAAAATGGCAACAGCAGGGATGGAAAAACTATCTAATAAAGGTATAATTTCATTCTCCCCGAAATCTGCCAGCTTTTGAAAAACACTGTGAAATGTGAGTATCCTGAGAAGGCACCAGGAACTGGTATCTTCCGTCGGCCCCCTTCCTGTGGGCTATAACCTGAGTGAAGAGCTACTTTCCCCTTTTTATACAACGTCTGTCACAGTCAGCTAAACCAGAGCAGCAAAGTCAGAGAAGGACACGTAGTTAGCTAGAACCAGAACCGTTTCTGGAAGTCATACACTCTAGTTCTCAAAGCTTCACACTTCCAGAATCTTCTTTATCTTTGCACCACAGATCTTTTGTGGGCCTACTGATTCTATCAGGACCCCATACAAGTGTTTCCGTGATTTGCCAGTTTTGTCTGCACACCACAGAGGGGAGCTTGGTCTTTTTCCATCGGGAGTCACACATGATCTGATTCAGGAGCAGAAAGTGAAACGTGAAATGGACACAATGCTGCTTTCAGATGACAACAGGAAGACAGTGATTTAAAAATCTGCACGTTCAGAAAAACATGCCAGAGCATCTTTAATTTTAAAAAGTTTAGCAGGTCAAAAATTAAGAATGAATTCAAGTTAAATGGACGAAGCCAGCTCATGTAAACACCAGCAAACGCCTGGGGTGCCCTTTCCTACTCGATCCTGACGGGCGCCTCCAGAACATGAGGGTACAGGACGCACTTTCAACTCTCGCGAGATCCACGCAACCAAGCACTTCCTTCCTAAGGACATGGGAGTCACCTGTGAAACCCCAAGTACAAGGTGTACTCCGTCAGGACCAGGTTCTCCGTGACGAGGTTGTAGCTCTGCGGGAACTTCGGCTCCTGCACGGCTGGGATCAAACAGGTTTCCTTGTCCAGACCTCAAAGAAGGTAAAAGGAACAGTAAGTGGCTGACCACAGACACTTATCTTGGTCCCCAGTGTCCCTTTACTGTAGTTCAACTCCCATCCTGCCACCAGTGACATCTTTTCTTTTTTTTTAAAGTGCTATCTTCTTAAAAACAAGTATCATCATATTACTACTCCCTTGTCCAAAAATATATTTTGGCTTCTGTCTACAGAAATGCAGTTAAATTTCTTTGGCTTGATGATGAAAGCACCAAAAATTAAAAGGACTGACAGATAACACTGCAGATGTTTTCCCAGCTGGTAGAAAGTGGAGCATTTGTATCCATCTCGTGCCTCTGTACTTAAGGTTACTTGCTTCTAAACGTGCCTTACTTTTACCATTAGAAGGGTTAAAAACTGGGAGGAAATACCTTCATCAAAATTAAGTGTGATTCATTCTGAGTGGCAGATTCATGAAGGATTTCTTTTCACTTTTCTGCATTGTTTGCATTTTCTCTAATCTGGCCCCCATCTCCCAGCTCCTCAGCCTCATTTCCTGCCCCTCACACACTCTGCCCCGCCCTGCCCCTTGCTTTAGCCACATCAAGCTTCTCCCTGTTCCCCAGTCGAGCTTTCCGTGGCTTTGCACCTTTACAACTGGTATTCCCTCTGTATAAAGGGATTCTTTTGCTCCTCTGCCTGATAATCCCAACTCATCTTTCAAGACTCAGCTCCGAAGACCTCCGACTTCTGTAGAATTTATTCCTCATTCCTTCCTCTGGCTTCCCACGGTTTAGCCCTCCAGCCTATGACGATTGTCTGTTAATACGCCTGCCTCTTCCTGGAGTATGAATTCAAAAAGGACAGGGACTGTACTTTCTTCATGTTTTAAAGATGAATACCCAGGGCTGCCAAATTCAGAGGGAAGGTCTCATTAAAGCAGATGTCTAAAAGCTACCAGTTTTATTTTAAGTCCGCCTATAAAAATTTCCAGTAGCTCTTCTTTCTGCCTCCTCTTGAGAGGCAGCTCTGTGAAACAGGACCAAGAGGTGAATGCCGTAGACGCGCACACGCACACGCACACGCACACACTACTGGGAAGCCCATCACTCCCCTACCTCTCATGTGCACATTTTTTATTTTTCGTTCTTCATCATTCAACTCCTTCAGGGCACAGTAAGTGGGATTAAAGGTGAGGAGCCGAGAGGACCTGGGTTTGCAAAACGGCTGGCACAGCTTAAGGAGAGCAGCGCCCAGGTTCAGGAAGAAGGCGTCTGAGGCGTACATTTGGAAGAAGATTTCTGGCATTTGATTGGCCCAGATCTTGGTGCGGCCTGCATTTGCATGCAAACAGTTGCCAAGCCAGGACAAGATGCAGTGTTTGGTTTCTGGAGAGAGCTGGAGCAAGTTCTTCAGCATCTGGTAGATCTTTTCATGGAACTGAGCCATGAACTGTTGAACCAGAAGACAGAACCACAGAACATTCCAGTTTCACAAGCCTCATATTTGTTACTCCCAAACCTTAGCCACTGGCAATTCCCAAAAATAAGCTAATCCTAATCTTCTCCCTCACTCTCCTTGTGCCTTATTCCCCCCTTCGGATTTAAAAAAACATTCCGGGCACTTAGGAGAGAGTTCCAGATCAGCTACCAAACTGCAGAGAGCATGTATACAGCTGTGTAGTGGGGGCCGGTCAGCTTTTTCTGCAAATGGCCAGATAAATATTTTTGTGCATGCCATATGGTTGCTGTAGCAACTATTCAACTCCACCACTGTGGCATGACATCAAGCCATGAACAAACACACACACGAAAGAGTATGGAGGGTTCAATAAAACGATTTACGAAAACAGGTGGCAGGCAGGATGTGGCCGCTGCTGTAATCTGCAAACCTCTGCTTCCGAGAGCTGTGATGGGCGATCTAAACTACCCCCCAGCTCAACCACTTACTGCCTGACGCTGGCCAGGCTTCCATTCCCATTCATGCTGATGCCCAGACAGAGAGGACGTAGGTGGAAGGAGGGAAGGAAAGAACTTTGTTTTACAGCGAGTGGCCACCACCCATCGCCTCACGCTAGTGCACCAATAGAGGGCAATCCGGGACCTCGGCGGAGCCCTGCAGCCCCATCGGCCTCACCAGGGGGCCACGCAGCCAGCTCTGCACCTGCCTCCTTAGTCTGAGCTGCAGGGCTGGAGGACACCGCACGCAGGCCTACCTGGTGGACATTGGCCTCCTGCACTTTGATCTCCTGGGGGCTTGCACGTGACGGATTCGAGAAGTAGGCATGATTCTCTACCACGCCCGGAGTCTTTAACAAGCAGGAGATACTCAGGACCGTTCCCAGCAGGGTCTTCTGGTACATCTGCCCATTGCTGGGGTCTTTGGGCTGAATGTAGTCTACGAACACCTGCGGGCAAAGACAGTCCCACTTAACTCACCTGTACGATGAGAGAGATGTGAGGGGGTGAGAGGGCCCAGAGCTGAGTCCACATGGCGAGCGTCACCCCCTCCTTAATCAATAGGCAGGACCCAGTGCCCTCAGTGTGAGGAGGCATCGATATTAAGAATCCGGCCCCGCCATTCACAGCCTCCCCTCACACCCACCTTGGCCATGTCCTTCTGCCTCGTGAAATACAGAAGGACGTCCAGATATGCGTACAGCAGGATCTGGCAGAGCTCTAGATCTCTTATGCGGCCCAATAAAATATCAAACACGGGAATCATGACCTCTGGAAAGGTTCGCACTTCCTCATCCAATGTCAAGGCCTCAATGACCTCTTCCAGGAACTCAGTGACATCTTCGAAATCTAACAGGAGGCAAATGAGAGAGAAAGGAGGCCATGGTCCTTTTCTATATGCCTTTGCACACTGGCCTTCCACGCTTTGAATACTTTTGATAATTCCACTGATATTCAACCCCCAAGGTCAAGGTCGAGCTCTCTTCCTTAACGAAAATTGGAACCATAGTGGCTCTGAGGCTTCCCAATGCAATTAGACGAATTTAAAATCTGGAAATGAAAATGCTGACGCTCCCCGCACTGGCCCATTACTCACGGGCCCCCTGGATGGCTTCCAGCAGTAAATCCACCAGCTGCTCATGGATGTTCTGGTCAGCATAGATCTCGGGGGTGAGGAGCACCGTGCGCGTGTTGGACACAGTGAGGTTCCTGCACTGCACCGCAAAGGGCAGGAGGTTCTCTGGGACTTTGGTAACCTGGAGACAGCACAAAGAGGAGAGAAGGGTCCAGTTCTACAACCCGAAATGAAGGGGAACAGAGCGAACAGAATGGAAAAGACACTGTGTCCCAGAATAGTGCTGCTCTCCTGTGACGTCTGAAAGCTCACGAGAGTCCACTGTTTGACTTAAAGACTCACCTGCCTGTTAGAATCCCAATCCCTGAAGTGACCAATCTGAGCTCACTCTTATCATTTACACGTCAGTGGGAATGGATTTATCAGACCTTCATTAAGGGTGTGATTTTTCAAGGGGTGTGTGGAGAGAATAAGAAACACTGTTTCATTAAGAACAGGGGTAGACCGCAAACTTTAGAGGGCAAACTCACAGTGCCCCTGCTACTAGTCCCAGATACACTGCGACGTATATAAACTGACATAAAAACCGATCCCGCTCTGGCTAACATGGTCCCACCCAAGAGGACAGCACAGCACTCAGTGGGAATCACCATTCTTACCTCCTCCTTGGCTCTTTGGAAGCAAGAATACAGGTAGCAGAAAATATGACTCTCCCCTGCGTCTCGATCAGCAGAGAGGTTCAATGTTGGAGAAGAAGTCATGTTGATCAAGTGGTTGCCTGGATTCTGAAGTAGTAAGCGAGCGAAGACAGCCTAGTAAGAGAAACAAATACAAACACACTGAGTGAGTGCAGAGGTAACCTTAGAACATTCAGATGTGAGGGAATTCAGACGCAGGTTATTGCGAGGGTCACAGGGTGGAGAGTGAAGGGGAAAACAGGACCAGTGTCTTATGACTCTAGAAAATACTACATGTGCAAATAAAACTGTACATATAAAGTTATTCTAAACCAAGCTGCGTGTTCCACACAGCCTCGAGCACAGAGTAAGCACTAAAAGATGATTTGCTGAATGATGTTTAATCAGTGAAATCGACTCCTCTGCATGACTGCTGACCTCACTCAGATTTACATAAAGATAATGTAATGCACAAAGTGAAACAAGTTCTTAATTAGGCACCTCTAAGGTAAAACGCCTGTTTTGATTTTGGAAAAGATACAAAGAAGGAAGAGATGGGCCTTGTTTTCAAGATAAGACAAGTACATAAAAAGGCCACTACGTGACACAGAGCGTCAATTCCCATTAGAGACACACAGACAGATTGTTCCAGGAACTCAGAGGAGAGACTAACTCCTACCTGGCAGGGCTGTGCAACTAAAATGGCATTTTAACTGGGCCGTAAAGGATGGGTAGGTTAGGACATGTGGCCATGGGAGACAGGAAGATTCCAGAAGAGGAACACCACAGACAATGTGGGAGATGGCGGTGAGCAAGGTCATGGTTGGAGAGAGGAGGGCAGAGTTCAGATGTGAGCTGGTTCGCGGAAAGCACACCCGGGGAGCACGGGCACGGCACCTGCTCCACGTTGTTCATGTCCAGCCAGTCTTGATCCTCCAGGTCGACTGCCATCTCCTCCAGATACACACAGCGACTGGGGATGCCATTCCCGCTTTTCAGGCTCGGGTCACCTGGGGAATGGTGTGAGTCTGGCAGGTTAAGGACAAGGCTTCTGTCTCTTAACAGACAACTGATCGCCACAGCACTGCTCCTGACCTCCAAGCCAGACTCATGTAACATTAGAATGACCTTGACCTACAGAGCAGCATCTAAAGAGTTAAAGCCTTTCCTCCCAGTTAGAGCACAGGGTGGTTACAAACCCAAAGTCAGGACATTTAAAGGGCAAATCCCAGACATCAGCACTAATTCTGGGTTTCACTACAGACAAGGTGCAGAGGGAAACACTTGTCTGACACCTGTGCAGGCTGCCACCCAAGTGTTCAGGTCCCCTGAGAAAAAAATGGACCCGGCTACCATTCCCATCGCCCCTGTAAAGGCCGTCCAGGCAGTACCAAAATGGCCGTGACAGCTGTATCTGTACCTACACACTGACGTTAGGTCCCACAGACAGCATACCGGAAATGCAAGCCCTGTGTCCCGGGGCGCACGGGGTGTCTACCCAGTAGAGAATACAGGTTTCTAAGAGTAAGGCCCTGGCCCGAGCAGGAAGTGCAGAGGCAGGAACATACGGCCCGGCAGCCTGTCACTCACTATTGTCCAGGGTGATGAGGAAGATCCTCTGGATCATGTGATTGATGTTGAGCTGCTCACATATCTCCTGCTGTGAGCGGAAGGAGCGGCTGATCTCAGCCACAGAGTAATCGAACTCATCCAGGCTCTCGGACACACTGTTATCCGAGTCATCAGGGCTTGCCGGGAGGTCATCTGCCACAGAACAGAAGCCGAAGAGTTACATGTCTCCCCAGAATGATGAATGTGGCCGAGAGGAGAGTGATTTAATCAGCTAATCAGTGAACATCTCAAGTCAGGTAACTTTTCTGACCGAGATATAACATTACTGAGTTACATGTGTATAGCATGAGATTTGATATACATAGTTACAGGCTCTTCCTGTGATGACAACTTTTAAGGTCTACTCTCTTCATGACTTTCAAACACACAACACAGTGCTAACTGTAGTCACCAGGCTGCACGTGAGACCCGCCAGGGCTTATTTTATAACTAAGTTTATACCTTCTGACCCCCTTTCACCCATTCCACCCACTCCCTACCCCCTGCCTGTTCTTTGTATCTATGAGCTCTTATTATTATTTAGATTTCACATGTAAGTGAAATCATACAGTATTTTTCTATATCTGTCTGACTTATTTCACTTAGTGTAATACCCTCAAGGTCCATCCATGTTGTCACTAATGGCAAGGTTTTCTTTTTTATGGCTGAATAATATTCCAGCATATGTTTCCTTTATCCATTCATGATGGACATTTAGGTTGTTTCTTATCTTGGCATTTGAAAATAATATTCTAATGAACAGGGGCCTGCCTGTACCTATTCAAGTGAGTGTTTTTTGTTTTCTTTGGATAAACATTCAGAAGTATAATTGCTGGGCCATAAGCTAGTTCTATTTTTAATTTGTTGAGGCACCTCCATACTGTTTTCCTGAGTGGCTACACTGACTTACACTCCCACCAGCAGTGCAAGAGGGGCTCCCTTTTCTCCATGTCCCTGCCAACCCTTATTTCTCATTGTTTTGATAAAAGCCATTCTAGCAGGTGTGAGGTGACATCTCACTGTGGTTTTAATTTGCATTTCTCTGATGATTAGTGACACTTGGCTGCCTTTTCACGTACCTGCTGGCCATCTGTTTGTCTATTCAGATCCTCTGCCCATTTTCAGTTGAATTATTATTTTTCGATATTGCTTTTTATTAGGCAACATCTTAAGTACAGGATTCTGAAATCCCTGGTTAAATATTCCACCACATTTTACAAAGCAAAAGTTTTATTCTCTCCACTCAAAACTAATTGTACTCCACATGCCATAGTAAACAATATTTTCCCCTACAGAATCATAGTGGACAAAGAATTAACCTAATAGATCAATATGCCTTTAATTATTTTAAATATAGGTTTTTTTTCCTGATTTTAAGAGAACACATTTGTTTTAATAATTCCAAACTGTGCGAGAAAAGTCTCCTCTGAACCAGTCCTCTATGGACAACCCCTTAACTCATTGGCAAAGTGTTCCAGGCTTTTCCCCCTATTCTAGTCTAATGTTTACTACTATGATTTTCAGTTTTTTAAAAAAGTGGGATCATATTGTGTCTGCTGCTTATCAGCTTGCTTTTTACGTGTAATCAGTACAGACACCATCCTATTCGGTCACTTTTCACCAGCTGTGTCGTATCGCTTTGCACACGCTAATTTATGCAGCTACTTCCCAACTGGTAACGTCTGGGTCATGAACAATTCTTCAAGATTTTAAACAATAGTGCACCGAATATAACTTCCTCTCTTTGTGCACTTGTATATTTCTGGAGGCTAAATTCACAGCAGTGGAATTGCTGGGTTAAAGAGCTTGAACATTTAAAAGTTAACATACACTATCAAATTGCCTGAGAACCACTGCTCACCAAAAATATGTGAGAAAGTGCCTGCTTAAATCTCCACAAATTTCATAGATAAAAAACTATTTAATTGTTGTTTTAATGGGCATTTCTCTAATTATTAGTGAGAGCATATCACTGTATGTAAGCTGCTTGTTTGTATCTTTCATTCTTTCTTTTCTAGTCTGTTACTTTCTTCTTGCTGGTTAAATCCCTTGAAGGTTTTTGTAAAGCGACCTGCAGGAGTCTCGGAACGGCACTCACACCAAGGGGGTGTGCAAGCAGGAGTGCTCACTAAATGTCCCGCGCGCCTGCCTGTTTTCACGACAGACAGGATGGCTGTTCTCGAGGTCCGACAAGAGCTGCTTCAGTGCAGTGAGTTTAGCACAAGTGAAGCTCACTGTGGAAGGCCGAAGGTTCTGGCAGAGAACTAGCTGCTGCTGCAAAGAGAC
Organism: Lyroderma lyra; assembly: GCA_004026885.1. NCBI lineage: Eukaryota > Metazoa > Chordata > Mammalia > Chiroptera > Megadermatidae > Lyroderma > Lyroderma lyra. The sequence goes on along the minus strand of PVJL010009076.1, from coordinate 17,053 downwards.
TTGGTGGTGTGACAAACTCAGTGTAAACACGCCACACGGGGCGCTGCCAGAATAGTAACAGACAGGCACGTTCCTGCTCTGTCCCCGCAGCCTCGATGCTCCTGACTCTCGCCAGTCAGTGTCCCTTTACAGTCACAAGGACGAGCGTTTCGTCACTCTACTCATGTGCTGTTAAGTTCTCCTCTCGACTCCAGAGTGACAGGAGCTCAGGACCAATTTGGCAAACTTTTCCTCAACCTTGTGCTCATGAGTTTTATTTTCCCATTTCCCATCTCTCCTACACCTCACTCTCCTTCCCCTCCTCCAGTCCTGATTGAAGGGTTCCTGGAATCCGGGGGAGATTTCAGAGACTGAGGCCCAGACCTGCCCCTTTGCACCATGTTATGAAGTCAGCGATAAGACGCGCACTGCCTGCTGTTTGTCTCCCAGCAGCACGTGGTTACAAATACAAAACAAGTCGGCATTCCATGTATCACAGTGTCCCCTCCTTGCTTCATCGGTCACGTCCGTCACCCTGCCTGCTGCTTGTCGGCCTTGCCTGACCCTCCTTTTCATTTAACCCTCCCCAGAGTTAAGGGCCATGACTCAGCACACACCTGAACACTTTCTGGAATCAACAAAATACAGGTAAGATATAAACACGTCTCCTTTCCTAAAAAGAAAAACACTACCATTCTTTTTGGAGGGCAGAGAAGGGGAGCAGTTTCTGCCCAGCAGACTGTGGACGCCCTTGGAAGAGCCCTAACTTTGAGAAACAGTGCCCTGATTCTGCTGGCCAGTGTGGCTGCTGACAGGCGGAAGCCAGGCTGGAGCTTCTGGCCCCAGGAGAGGAAAACCACTTTTTTTCTGATCAGCGTGACGTCATTCCGATGTTCTGCAGATTAAGGCTACGATTCCCTTAGATGTCAGCTCTAATGGCAGTAAGCTACGCCAGGGGCCCTCCACGTGGCGTGGAAGAGACATTCCGCTTGAGACAGACTCGGAGGCACTGAGCCATGCACAAATCTCATTTCCGCGTCCGCAGGCCAACAGGCTGTTACAATTCCTGCTCGTACACGCCTGCTCTCCGCAGCTGCATGGGACTTGTTTCCACACCTCTGCCTATGACCTCGGTTTCCTATATTAAAAGGATTTATTTAAAAATCTTTTACTAGGTCATTTTTAAAATAAAACAGCTTGACAGTCTGGGATCACAACTGGCATCTGTTCCAACTGTTCTCTGGTCTCTTTCTATGCAGGGGGGAGGACAGGGAGGAGAGGACCCTAAAAACAAACCAAGAGAACCTCCCCCCATTTATGCCCTAGACAAACCAACCACCAGAAAACATCTGCTGCTGCAGACTTGAACTCTGGCTGTAACTCAGGCCTCGGGCGAGCCCCCCGCCGAGGTCGCCACCCCCCCCCCTCCCCGAGTCGGCCCCCCGCCGCCTCCCCTACTTACCAGGCTGCCGCTTCAGCTGCTCTTTCTGGATCGCTGCGAACTGCTTGGCATCAGCCAGGGAGCCAAAAAGAGCAGCAAAGGGGTTACTTGAGATGTTATTGTTATTCTCCTGGTCTGTCATTTCACTTTAAAATGTCCTCCATCCAGACCTAGCGAGGAGGGGCTGCAGAGAGGACCAGTGTTAGATATGGCAGGTCAGGTAACACCACAGTTGTAATACCCCATAGCTGATTCTTTTCCCTGTCTCAAACACAATGTATTGGAAGAGGCTTTGGGTAAGACTTTCCAATTCCTGTTCCAAGATTCAGGATGTTTTGGCTAAGTGGTTACAAACCTAACTGGACAAGTATGTCTGGTGTGGGGGTAGCCAAAACCAAAGAGTTAACGAAAAGCTTACAAAAGGCTGGAATTCATTTACCTGTTGACAAAGTTTTATTTGCTATACTGTTAAAAAAAATAAGTAGAAAAGAATGACTGAAGTCCAGGAGGGAATTCACCTACTAACTGTAATGACAATGTGGCACTTAAAAACAATACCACAAGAACTGTGGTTTCCCACTGATGTCCAGGCTGGCCGTCTGGTTCTGACTCACCGTGAGCATGAGGGGGCACTTGCTTGGGCCTCTGTGACTATTTATCAGAGGCAGGAATTCCTCAGCTACATGTAAGCTAAATGTAAGCCTTTACTAAGATGTGAAATGGCCAATCAGCAACTTGTCTTTACTCCGAGGCTTACAACTATTCATATTTCCTCCACTAAAAACCAACTGATCTTTGCTTAATTCTGTACTTCACTTTCACTGTTTACTTGGTTTTGGACCATACTGAGGAAACACAAATGCCTTATGTGCAATGTGGAATGGACAGAGACCTCACAGGTTGTTTAGTGGCGCTGATGGAGCCCACGTGGGCACTCTGCTGATTCCATGGCCTCATGCAGGTGCCAAGGGGATGCAGTGGCACAAGGGTGGAGCTGAGCTCCCCAAAAGGCTTCCCCCGCTTTCTGAAAGCTTAAGGCCACAGTACAGAAACACAACTCTGGGCCCCAGCTTTATGGTTTCAAGGAACTGAGCTGTCAGATGCTGCCCTATGTCTTTTATTTTTTTGCTACATAGTTTAGTTGAGCTTAACAATGCAAAAGACAGAATACATAGTACTGACATCAACAAGAACCCTAGAGAAGGCTTTCCCCTCATTTCACCACCACACAAACATAGTTATTACCCCGAATTCCTGGAGAGGCACCAAGAATTGTTTCACTGCTACCTGACCACCACCCTCCCCCTATTGTAAAGCACTTGGGAGTCCAGAGGGGTGCAAAGTGCAGTGAGCTCTCATTTTCTGTCTCGAAAACAACATTCTCTTTTTTCAATAGGCGACCACATTTCCCCCTTGGGGACCCTCCCATTCCCAGTCCATGTTTAGAAGGGGACGACCTCACCCACCAGCTCCAAGGAAGGGCATGTGAATCTGGTCTGGGAAACAGAATACAGCATTCTCTGGCCATGGTGACTGATCCAGGACTGGGCACAAGATCCTAGCAAGGCTACCAGATTCAGTCACTGAGTACTTCAGGCCTTTGGCTGAATCTATAGAAAGGGGGACTCTTGCTTCCTGCTTAGGTTGCTGGGGTGGTTAAGAGATAAATGTGGACCTGCCATCTTTCCACCATCTACAAAGGCCTAGCCTGAAACTAAGGAAACACAGAAGAAAACAGAAATGAGATGTTTTGTTTTGTTTTTGTTTTTTTTTTAGTTATAAAGTGTTAAGTGGACCAGCGCATTTCCAACTCATGTTCAACAGTCAACTACAATTTCAAAGGAATATAAAATACACACCAGACAGGCTCTTAAGACCATCAAGAGAAATAAAGGGGATTCAACACAATGAATGGCATCATCACCTCCTTTTCCAATACGATACTGTCACATCATATATAATGAAGCTAGCTTCCTGTTACATTTTACTTATATTTTTAGTAAGATGTATAACTTGCTACATTGTATTCCTGATGCAGGAATTTGCTAGAAATTGCTGGAGTGCAAGCAACTGGGGCACAGGTTCACACTTGATTTTTTCTTCGGTGTCTGGCATCACCTATCGCAATCACAAAATCCCAAATAAGTGTTTACTCAATGACTCTATCTCACACGGAATCATTCCTGGCCTCGTAACAGCACACCACGAGCTTACATTACAGTAAGGGCTTTACTATTTGCATAGGGTTGCAGTCAAGCTCCTGTACCAGACATGCGGCTCCACGGTATCTCAGCAGGTGGAGAATAGAGAGATGGACCTAAATCTGTTGTCATCTCTGTCTCTTTGAAAAAATCAGGAAGTTTTTGCCTATCTCAGTAACCTTATCTTTTCCATTTGTACTTCAAATCTGTGCATAAACTATTTTCATCGAAAAAGGGCCAATACTGTGTAACCACTTAAGACAAGTTTTACAGGAAGAACACATCAAGGAAGAACTAATCCCTTGATGAGAATCTTTGTGGAGATGTTAGTTTAGATGTGTCCAGTGGTCTCACAAATGTAAAAAGAGTACCCAGATATCACCTACTTCAAAAGAAAGGTCTGATACAATGGAACCTTGATATTTTAATATTCGACATCACTGGGACCTTAGCCTGCTACTTTCGGTTGCCACAGAGATACAGCCTATCCTGTTGTTAGCCTTTGAGATGGAACAACCACCCATCCTTAGGCTTTTGGGTTTGATTTTATTTATAAAGTCCTCAGAATTATGTTTCACTCTGATACATTCACTGCAAGGGTCTACATCAGTAAGAGCAGTCTATCTCCAGTCCTACAAAATGCTCTCACCCTCTCGATTTAATCCTGTGTTTATAAACAGTACTGCTAACCCCATAAGCACCACTGTCAGCACTTAAAGAGGGGAGCACATAAATGTTTCAACATCAGACTTGGTATTGCTTTTAAACAGAAATAGGTAGATACTGGGAGTTTTAATATTTGTAATAATTTAATACTTGTAAAAATTTGTAATAATAAATATTTGTAAAACTGGGATTGTCAAAATCAAGCTCTATTAAATCATATTCCGTAAGGTCTCTGTCCTGGTGAGTGATACATACATCGAGCAAAAAACAGGAATTAAAAAATGTTTTCATTGTTGTATGTTTTCACCCAATAATCATTTCAGGCCCCTCTCTTGTGGCAACAGGTCCTTTCGACCCATCAGCAAGCCAGAAGGATGTATCAGCAAGTCAAAAAGCAGACAGCATTCCTTCCTGGGTCCCATTCTGTCTCAGGAGGGCTCCCCTGCGAGGCCCTCACCGTCCATGGCGGTGAGATGAAGCACATCCTTGCTCTGGGAGAGAACAATGGGTCCCAAAGAGAAGACTCGTCCGACATAAGCCCCTGAGCTGTGGTTACCCGATTTCAGAAGTGTCTTCTAAACCTAACTGCGGAGGGGGCGTGAGGCAGAGCGCCAGGAGAGTGCCGAGTGGTGCACCGATCACGGTCCCCGGGAAACGTCAGCACCTTGCCACATGTTTCCGAATGGCTCGGGGACTACGACTCGTGCGTCACTCCACCTCCTCGGGCACCTGGCTATCTGCCGTCTGCTCCTCCTACTTTATCCCTCCGGGTTCCACGAGGGCTTCGTGGCAAGGGGGAGACCCCCTCACTCCGCGCGCTCTAGAGAAAAGAAGCCAGCGCTCACGCGAGGCCGGTCTGCCGGGTTCTCCAGGAGGGGAATGGCCCTGGGGGCGGGAGATGCCAGGAGCTGGGGCACGTCGGGGATTCCCGAAGCAGGTCCAAGTGCACGGAGGAGCCCAAGACACGGGATTTGGAGGTGGAGAGCGTGCAGAGGCCCCGACTGGCATTCGACCGGGAGGGAAACACCCACTGCCCACTCCACGATGCCCTCCCCTCACGCTATTTCCTCTCTTACCAGAGCCTGAAGGGCCAGCAGCGACGACACACGACAGAGTACCTCTCAGTGGCCTCAGGACTCCCACTTCCGACTCAGCCCGGCAACCGGAACTTGCATCATGACTACGCGCCAGGCCCCGAGGAATCTCATCCGGGCGCCGAAAACGGGGTGGGTCGCCGAGCGCGCGGGGACCTGGCGCGCAAAGGTGCCCACAGCGCAGGCGCTACCTGGCTGGGCGGGGCGGAAGTGGCCGGAAGTGGCCTTGGGAGGGGGGCTGAAGGGGCGGGGCCCTGGGGCGGTGGCGGGGCTTAGTGAAATAGTGAAATACCAGGCCGGTCCTGGAGAGCGGAGTGCGGCCCGCGGATGCGAGTGACCCCCTGTCCCCGGTGCTGCCCACATCTGTGGGCTTCTGCTTTCTAGTTTCCCCACCGGTCTTAAGGCCTTTTTGAGGCCGTTTCTGTTACTCTTCACAGACTATTAGCTACGAAGCCATGACAGCAGCAAGAACAACTGAAAAGATTGAACTTTCATTAATGGCTAGGCAGTGTGCTAAAATACGCTATTTAAAACATCTTAGTTATTTTTCAAATTGTCCACTAGTTGACATACAGTATTAGTTTCAGTGTACAACATAATGATTAGACATTTGTGTACCTTAGGAAGTGATCGCCCATGTAAGTCTGGTACCCACCTGGCACCATGCATATTAAGGACTTTATTCCCTAGGATGTAATTTACATCCCGGTGACTGTTTTCATAACTGCCAATTGGTACTTCTTAATCCCTTCACTTTTTTCACTCATCCCCCCCAATACCCCTCCCCTCTGGCCACCATCAATTTGTTGTCTGTTTTGTTTGTTCGCTTTTCAAATACACTGTGTTAGCCTCGATTTCAGTTTTCTTACCTGTAGAGTGGAGACAGTATACATCCTACAAGGTTACTTTGAGGTACACAAAAGGAATGGAAGCCACATACTTTTCAAGAGTTAAAAGCACTGTGCAAATGAAAGGGTAATTCTAAGAATGAGAAAAAATATTTGTAAATCATATACAGTAGTCCTTCTTATGTGGGAGATACGTTCCAAGACTCCAAGTGGCTACTACCAAACCCTATAAAGACTGTTTTTTTCTACATTTATTTGTATTTGTAACAAATAGTCTTAAGCATGTTCAAAATGACATTTATTATAAAAACTATAAAAAGAAGGCATAGGCAAAATCTTTGTGACCTTGAGTTTGCAAAGATTTCTTAGATATGACATCAAAAGTACAATCAATAAAAAAATGGATTAAATGGACGAAATCAAAATTAAAAACCTTTTCACTTCAAAAGACATCATTAAGAAAATGAAAAGACAAGCCACAGATGTAGATATATTTACAAATTAGCTGCTAGAGGACCAGTATTCAAAATATATAAAAACTCCTATGATTCAACAAACAACAACAACAACAACAACAAAAAAGTAATATAATAACCCAATTAAAAAAATGATTTGAATGAACATTTCACTAAAGATATAAACATGTCTAAAAAGCACATGAAAAGATGTTCAACACCAGTAGTCATTAGGGAAATGCAGATTAAAGTCACAATAAGATACCATTTTATACCCACTAGAATGGCAATGCTAAAAATATGATAGAAACAATACTGGTGAGAATGTGGAGAAACAGCAACCTTTATTTATTGCTAGTGGGAATATAAAATGGTATGGTCAGTTTGAAAACAGTTAAGGAGTTTCTTAAAAAGTTAATCATAAATTTACCATACAACTCAGCAATACTTCACTCCTATGTATCAGCCCCAGATAAATGGAAAAAAAAAAAACCCAACACCAAAAACCCAAAAAACCGTGTCCACATAAAGACTTGCGTGAGAATGTCCAGAGCAGCACGTTGTATGATTCCATTTATACGAAATGTCCGGCACATCTAATGAGACAGAAGAGATTAGTTGTTGCCTGGGGCTGCGGGTGGGGACAGGGACTGACAGCACAGGGATTTTAGGAGAGTGAAGGGAATGTTCTAAAAGTGGAGTGTGGTTATGGTGGTGCAACTGGGTAACAGCTACGGATGATTGAGAAGAGGCGAAATCACTTAAAGTGAGTGAATTTTATAGCATATACATTCTGCCTCAATACAATTATTTAAAAAAATGACATACAATGTCAGTCATTGCAGCACTGTGACAGCAGCAGATTGGAACCAACTTAAATATCCATCAGTAGAGGACTGGTTAAGTAAATTATAGTGTGTATCTCTGTACAATGTAGCTGCAGTAAAAAGGCATCTTCTTTATATGCTAGTATAAAATAAACTTCAGGTTTTATTAGGTGAAAAGTCCAAGATGTGTAGTTTGATATCATTTGTGACATAAAGGGAGGAGAAAGATGTACCTTAAGAATTTGCATATGGATGCTAGACTTCTGACACATCCTACATGATATGTCTTCTGAGGCTATTTATATGAAAAACTAGTCTATTGTCTGCCTCTGGAGAGGGAAGTGGGTAGCTGGGGATGGAGGGAGCGGGAGACTTTTCACGGTATATTTGACCCATGTGAATTATGACCTATACAAAAAGTAAATAAAAATTAAAAAGTATCCTATTCAAATAGAGGGGATTATTGACCTTTCCATTTTTCACGTACAGAAAAATGACCCCTACGCTTGTAGAAATGGGTCTCCACAATCACCACCTGATCTTGATGGCTATTTGGGGAAAGCGGGGAGACTGGTGGCAGTTGGGAGGGCGGGTAATCTTAGGAATGGCATGGAGGGACACACCTGAGTCCTGAGCTCAGTTCTTCCTTGGTGGGTTTCCTTGAAGGTGGCTGTATGGGTCATCTTCCCGATCCTTGAGGGGCTAGAAAAGACAGCACAGTCGTAAGCTCATTTCCCTCCATCCTTCATGAACTAGTTTGATGCACATTTATTGAGTGCTCTTTTATGTGCAAGGCTTTGGAGTGGGTGATTTGTGGTCCTGGGGGCAGAAGGAGGACAAGAAGATGGAGGCTTTGTATAGAGTTTCTTTGTGTGTCCCTCTTGGTGTGTTCTTTAGTTTTTCTCACTATATCCTGATCTCAGCGTCTCTGAATCTGCTGTTTATTTCATCCATTCTACCCAAAAGGATGACTAGGCCATCATCTGGTATTTCCTGAGCAGTTCCCTATCTATACCGTATCTTCCAAATAACTTGCCTCCCCCACCCAAAATTTTAAACCGTCGCTAATTGTAGCAATTTCTCATTTCCTTACCTGGTAGAGTTGGTCATTGGACAACAGAGTCTGCTTGTCTGAAGCTGCACAAAAAATAAACAGAACACACACGTACACAAGGTAGAATGAACAATAAATTGGGTTGCTTTCACACAGTGGAGTACTAAATAGCAATAAACACAAGTGAAATACACCTACATACAACAATATAAATGGATCTCATAGGCATATTGTTGAGTAAAAGAAGCCACGCATAAGAGCACTTGCTGTGTGAGTCCATTTCCACAAGGAAAAAACAATACACCATTCATCCATGTTGTTAGCAGTCAGGATCGCGCTCATTTTGGGGACAGGTAGCGTCTGGAAGTGACCACAAGGGGGACTTCTAGGTTGTTGGTAATACTTCTAGGTTGTTAAATTGGGTGCTGGATTTATGGGTGTGTGTGTTTGTTAATTTTTTTAAAAAACTGTATGCTTCTGGTGTATGCACTTTTCTGTATGTTGATTTTACTTCCATAGAATTTAAAAAAAATACAGAGGACAAGTCAGGGGGTGTTGGATCCTGAGAGAGGGAAATATGCTATGAGAACCCAGAGTGTCCTTTTCTGCTGACTGCACACTGTGTGCATCAATGACATGTGCCAACTCAGTCTCTGCTCTTGGGTCTACTTTGGTAGGAAGAAAGCTGAGGGTCCCAGAGGGTCTCATATCTCAGTCAAGAACATTCTTTTACCTCTTGATTGGCGAACTCCATCCTGTCCAGCAATGAAGTAGATCCCAACAGCAAGGAAGAAAATGCTGATGATTTCAACGAAGACAAAGCCAGACACCGTGGCCACGTTCAGCTTAATGCAGTTCTGACACACTGGGGGAAAAGGGAGGGGCAAGTGTCCTTCAGGGTGGAAAGGACGCTTGTCCCTTCCTTTTCTGGATCTTTCTCTCCAGCCCACCAGCAATAATCCATTGTCTAGCTGGGGCAGCAGGCGGCTGCCTCTGTGAGTTGCACAGCAGGGCAATTGCCTGGCGAGATCCTCGGACCAAGAACGCTCTGCTTCCTGAAGTCCCTCTGTCCTCAGGTCCTGGGGTGGCCCATGTAGTCGTATTACTAGGAACTGTGTGTCATAGAAGGTGGGCCTGAACCCCTTTCTCATGCTCAATATCTCCCCTCCTATATCTCCCCGCTGTTTACCCTGTAATCTCCATCGTCTCCCCTACCTACTCTAACTCACTGTGTACAAACTGCTGCCTGCCCCAATCCATGGGGCTCGCCCAAAGGTGAGCCCGTCTTTCAGGACTGGCTGTATTTGCCCGAGAAACGGGGGAAACTGTCTTGTTCTATCCCAAGAGAGGCGAGCCAAGATTGAGAGGATGGCCTCTCATACCACCGTGTGGCATCTAGTTCCACCCTCACTCCGGACAGGAAGTCCCCAACAGCTTACTTTCACAACAAGCAAAGCAAAGCGGAATACGTACTTCTGTAATACACCTGGAGTCGTGAGGAATTGTCCTTGGATCCTCGACACCAATACATCCCTTGAGGGTCCTTCAAACCACTTCCCAGATTCCATGTATTTTTACTTGCAGTCAGTGGACTGACTTCTTTGCCATCTTTAAACCATCTGATAGTTTTGTCTTTCAAGTTACAAGTTAAAAGTACTGAACCATCTTCTTGATCGTTCACGTTCACCGAAAGATGTTCTGAAAAGGGGAAAGTCATGATCTGTTGGGGATTTTGCCTCTGGAATTCTCTCTACCCAGGGTATCAGAGGAAGACCCTTACTTAACAGCAGGGCTTCTCGAACTGCAATGTGCCCACGACTCACATGGGGATCCAGTTAGAATCTCAGGTTCTGTTCCATAGTTCTGGGGAGGCTCCGAGATTCTGTGTTTCTAACATGCCCCCAGGGGATGGCAATGCTATTGGTTCATGGGTAACCCTTTGAGTAGTGGTTAACTGCTAGGGTCCTATTTCTCCTCCAAGAGCCAGACAATTAAATGCTGGTCATGACTGGACACTGATTTGGTTGGCAATAAAGAGGTTTACTCTTTATCACTCATCATCTTATCACAGAACTACTGTTCTAGAAAGCCGTATTTCCATAAATTCCCTCAGAGTTTGAGCATAGAAAGAAGCCATTTCCCTACCTTCTTTCACCTGGGCGACAGTACCTGTAGAGGTAAAAGAGAGACAGGATCAGTTGGGCAGGGCAGCCCTGAGGGGTCATTTACATGGTCATTTGAAGCCAAGATGAAGAGAGATCCTAATTCACGGAAGTAACAGTGTCTGTACCTACATTCCCGGAGTGTAGCCTAAATCACCAAATCAAACTCAGGTTGTTGTATAATAAGGAATTTGTCTGGTGTCTGTGCTGGGATCCTGGGAAGGAGTTCTAACCCCTTGGAATTTCGTGAGTGGTACGAGTGCCTTTCTTATTCTGGTGGGTGGTGGGCCACAGGAGAGTTTATGCCTTGAGATGCCTCAGGATGGGGCTGGTCAAGACCAACCTTGTGATTAGAGAACTGGGACTCTGGGCCCTGAGAGAGGAGGGGTGTTTGGGACTGAGTTCCGTCACATGGCCAATGATTCATCAATCATGCCTCTTTAATGAGGCCACAGCAGAAACTCAGTGGAGCCTCCTCATTGTTAAGCACTTTGATGGGCACCCAGCACAGCATCTACAACAGAACAGGAGCTTATATTGGTGGGATGAATACATGAATGAATAAAAGAGTGACGAAAAGCAAAGCGAGACAAACAGCTAAGCGCATTTCTCACCAGCTCTTCTCCCCAACCATCTGGTCACCACGGGAGGGAAAAGACGCCCCTCGTTCCAACTCAGCCTCCGTAGGAAAGAGGGTCCAGCTGATTACTGACAGCTTTGGATTTCGTTTATCTGAGTCCTAGTTCCTTTTGGGACTTGAGAGCTCATGTTGCCCAATTTCCTAGTGGACTGCTGAGAGAGCTGAGCCCAGAGGCATTGTCGAGTTCACACTGCCCATTGGCGGTGGCGGTCAGGTTCCTGCGGCTCAGCCTGTGCCCTCTCTGCTTCACACAGGCTTCCAGCACCCTTCCTCGGCTTGAGGTGTCCTCCTGCACTCCCTGCAGAAATGATTCTAAACCCTCACTGACCTCTCCAAGGCCCCCATCGCCCAGCTCAGTGCCAGTGGATGGCATGGCCTCCCTCTTAGTTCGTTGAAAACATGGATGCTATAATGGCCCTTTCTTCCTCGGCTGCCATTCCATCTAGGAGCCCCTCTATGGCTGGAGCCATCTACACATCCTTCTTTTAGTCGCCTGATCCCACCTTGACTCCATCCTTCCGCCGCCAGCTCCAGCTCCTGACACTACTCACCATCTCTCCTTTAATCTCTCTCACCCCCAAAAACTTTTCTGCTTGGACTCTGTTTGCCCCTCTACTTGCTACTCAAACTCTCCTCCCTTCTCATCCAAACTTCTCTAAAGAATAGTTCACACTTGTTTGTCTTTATCACCTGCTCGTCACCTTCTACTAATTGTCACCGGGCTTCCACTCACACTACCCCAGTGAAACGGTTCTAAATCACCCATGACCTTTATTTTCTCAAACTTTTAGATATATTCTTATATTAGTGGATCACTCTGCAAGATTCCATACTCTCAGAGAGTGTCTCCTCAGGGAAGCTTTCCACTTCCTTGGTCCCGTGACATTGGCCTCATCTGATTGTTCCAGCACTTGGATCATTCTTTTATCTTTTTCCTGAAATATTTTCTCCTCTAACATCCCCTTAAGCGTTGGTATCCTCACAGTTCCATCCTCAGCCCCGCTTCCTCATAGCTCACATAGTACTTGTGTGGTTTCAACAACTTTGATGGTGTTAGTGTCCCCCATGGGGGGACCGTCTCTAGTCCAGACTGCAGGCATTGGCCCAGTTCATCCACTTCCTGTTGGCGGTTTACGACTCATCACTCACAGAGGCATCTTGTCTCGTGCCTTATACGCAGTCTGGAACATCAAAACTTATCTCCCCGTTTATGAGTTCGGGAGTTCTTTAGGGTTTTCGTTTGCCTTTCTATATGCTCAGTCTATGGCATAACGAGATCTCACCCATACTTGTAGTTCATGAATTGCTTCACGGGTCCATCTCTGACTCCAGCTCTGAGTTAAAAAGCACCTTTTCCGTTTATGTTCACGGCCTGTGCCCTTCTGGGTTACCTTCGAGCCTAAGATGGCGACATCCGGGCTCTCTTTCTAGCCAGTTAAATCCTCGGTTTTGATTTCTTAAGAGACACGGGCACTGCTTCTCTCTAGCAGAGAACAGAAGAGGCTCCATTTTTGCTCTTCCTTCTCTGAACTCTAAGGTGACAGCTAAGGAAGGCTCAAGGTTAGGGGTCCCAATATTCTCGTCCCCCTGGTGACAGCCTCTGCCCGCGAGTCTTTCTCTAGGCTGTGAGAACCGCGGTGGGGCTCTTACCTCGAAGCAGAGAGATGGCCAGGATGAGGCCAGCCAGGCGCTTCCCCTGCTCCATGTCTGTCGCTGCCCTTCCCTCGCAGAAGCACTGAGCGGCCCCGTGCGCCGGCCCGCCTGTGCGCAGCCGCCTGGCCCCGCCCAGCGTCCTCTAGGCTGGGCCCGTGAGAAGGCAGGAACCCAGCGCCTGCACCCTCAGCCTCCAGTGTGGGCAGCTGAGGCCTCCGCAGAGCCGCAGGTGCAGCTGTCTCTTGCTTTTCCGTTAGAGCATAGGGTGGGAGGTGGTGGGGAGGGAGAGGGAGAGAGCGCTGCCTTCCCATCTCAGAGGCTCTGGCTTGAACAGAGAGGTGCTGGGTAGGAGATGACCTTGACCCCTTTCTTCATGAGGAAGATACATGTCTCTGCCACCACTTGTTGCCATTGTCCCAGCCAGTGGCTGCTCATTGCTAGTTGTCACTAGAATTAATGGATTTAGGCAGAAACTCTCACATGCTTGGTGCTGGAGCTCGGACAAGAAAGCCACCCCAGCTCAGGTCCTCATTCAGGGATTTCTCCACTGTCCTTTGAGATGAAATAATCAAAGAGGTACCTGCCGGGAAAGGAATAGGTAGGACAATCCTAATAAGACAGAACATACATGTCCAAGGGCCATCAGGCCTCTGTGTTCCTCAGTCAGCGTGTCAACCAAAATGCACAGAGCCCTCATTATGTGCCAGGCACAAGCCAGGAGTTGGAGATACGGGAGTGAGACATACGTGATCTCTGCCCTCAGGCACATGGCAGTCCAGCTATGACAGTGTGGAGTTTTGGAGCCCCACCATATATGGGGAGGGGAGTCCATTTGTCTCATAGACAGGCTCCATTCTGTCTGCAAGTCAATCACATTGTTATTAATAACTATCTCTCATCAAGCACATACGATGTGTCAGGCACCATGCACACACATTTTGTTCAAATCTTTATCGTGAATGAAGAAGGCACTAGAAGGAATCAATGACAGATTAGATGAAGCAGAGGATCAAATCAGCAATTTGGAAGACGTGGTAGTGGAAAACACCCAAGTGGAACAGCAAAAAATAAATAAATAAATAACAAATAAAATTAAATAAAAATAAAAACATTTAAAAATGAGGATAGTTTAAGGGGCTTCTGGGACAATATAGAGTGTAACAACATCTGCATGTTGTCACCTGAAAGAGAAGAGAGAGAGAAAGGGATTGAAAACCTATTTGAAGAAATAATGACAAAAAACTTTCTTAACCTGGTGAAGGAAATAAGACACACAAGTCCAGCAAGTGCAGAAAGTCCCAAACAAGATGAACCCAAACAGGCCCACGCCACGATGCGGTGTAATATTAAAATGGGAAACGTTAGAGACAAAGAGAGAATCTTAAAAGCAGAAGAGAAAGGCAGTTAGTCCCCTACAAGGGAGCTCCCATAAGACTGGCAGCTGATTTCTCATCAGAAATGTTGCAGCCCAGAAAGGATTGGCCCGAAATACTCAAAGGGATGAAAAGCAAGGACCTACAACCAAGACGACTCTACGTAGCAAGGACATCAGTTAGAATAGAAGGGCAGCTGAAGAGCTTCCCAGATAAGAAAAAGCTCAAGGACTTCCTCATCACCAAACCGGTATTCCTTATAATAATAAAATTCCCTAGAGGCACGGCTTTAAGAAGAAAAAATATAAATAAAGAATGAAATCTTATCATTTACAACAACAGGAAGGGACCTGGAGGCTTTTATGCTAAGTGAGATAAATCAGACAGAGAAAGACAAATACGACATGATTTCACTTGTATGTGGAATCTAAAAAGCAGAATAAATGAACACAACACAGACACAATCTCACAGATACAGAGCAACACAATTATGGTTTTCAGATGGGAGGGCGTCTGGGGGGCCAGCTGAGAAAGGGGGAAGTAGGAAGTGGTAGCTTCCCGACGGTCGGGGGGTGTGCGTGCAGCACAGGGAATGCAGTGGATCGCGTTGTAGGACCTAGGTGTGGTGTCAGGGGTGCAGGGCTTACGGGAGGGCCTCAGCCCTAGTGAGATGGGAGGGGCTCGCAGCGTCTCTCAGGGGCTGAGAGGTGGCAGGTTTTGGGAGCGGAGCAAACGCAGTGACGCTGCTCACAGGGACTCTGCAGTTCTTTCTCATCGGGGACCCAGGAGAGGACATCCTGGACCCCCTTTTACTTCCCAGAAGTCCGGGCACCTTTTCCACAGTGTCTGCTCCCTCCTTCACCCCAACCCAAGCTCGCTGCTCAGAGAGAGCTCATTTCACCTGCTTCCTTCCTCCCCCACCCCGGCCTCCCCCTACCCTGCCCGCTTCTCGTCCCTCCCCCACCCCTTTTCCGGTACCTACCGGGGAGTCGGCTGGGGGAGGGCAGCTCTCACCGCGGCTGCTGGCTCTGTGACCTGGCTCTGTGACCTGGCTCTGTGTCCTGGGTGAGTTCCGTTGGAAGATGGAAGGCAGCAGGTTTCTGGCATGCCTGGTACTGGCTGTGCTTCTCTTCCAAGGTAAGGCTGAGTGGGAGCATCTGAGAGAAGGGACCTGATAGGGCCATGGCCACCTGCACTGAGGTCCACTCGGAAGTCCTCGTGGCTAGCATGAAGTCACAGGACAGGGCTGTCAGGGAGGGCAGGGCTGGGATGTAGTGCCAGGTCTGGGAAACAGGCTGTCGGCATCGACCTTCTCCGGGTGGGGTGCATCTTGGCCTTGGGTGTCTCTCTGAAGGCCAGAGCCCGGAAATGGTAGGAAATGTTGTGGTATGTGTGCACCCCAGCGCAGGGCTGCCAACTGTTGTCCAGGGCGGAGAGCCTCTGGGATCCAGGACTCTTGGTCATCGGGCCATCCTTATGTCACCTCCTGGAGCCATGCCCCAGCACTCAGGGGAATGCATGAGAGAAAAGCTAACTTTAGGTTGAGCAGGATGGAGGGCAGATTTGGGGGCAGGAGAGTGACTAACTCATCCCTGTTTGCCCAGTTTACAAACTGATAGTGCCGTGTCCCAGGAACCTCCTCAATCCCAGCCCAGGATTGGTTACCCCAGGGATCAGCTGCTTTGGGACATCCAGCATTTTAACTGGAAACAGGTCCCCGAGGAAGACAGGAGTGTCGATGGGAAGTCTCTGATGTACACGTGTCCCCCTGAAGATACACGCGTGTGTCCCTGACCTGCTTCAGAGGCAACGGGATTTTCTAGGGATGCCCTTACATGCCCTCTCCCCAGGCTGAGGACGAAGCTCGGGGAGCCTGTAGGTACCACCTTCCCTGGGACTGGACCTACAGACTGCAGGGTCTCCATGGGCTGTGGAGATGCCCTCAGTCAAGGCAATGCCAGTGGACTTAGGGAAGTGCTGCCCATCCCTCCAGCCCTTAAACTGCCCCCAAGACTTGAGTTGTGTGGAGCTCCAAGCATGGATTTGGTGAAAAAATGTTTCTGTCCTCCCCGCCGCCTTAAGCAAGGGTAGAACAACTAGAACTCTACGTGGGGTTTGCCCCGAGCCCCCTTTCGGACCACGGAGCGGTCATTCACACCAGCTGCTCTCCTACCCTCAAACCGTCCACCCTCGGCCCTGGGCCAGGCTTCGGTCAGCAGAGATCACCCCAGGCGGCGGCTGCAGTGAGGACAGAGCGGGGGGGGGGGGAGGGTGTGGAAGTTTCCTTGGAGGAAAAATGCGCCGTCGTCAAGCGGGGCACATGCTGCCTGTCCACGTCTCAGGGTGCTTCCGTCCGCCCCCTCCTACTCGCCGCCAGAGGCCTGAACGCATTTCCAGGAAGGTTCTTAGGCTGACCCCGTGGCTCCCTTTTGCTCTGTGTCCATCAGGGCCCGGCCTCTGCTGAGGCTGCAGCTGGTGTCCTTGTGGTCCCTGCAGGTCCCGGGGAGCCTCCCTCTCTCTCCCTCACTCTCTCCCCTCCCTAACCCACTCGTCCCCAAATAAACGCATATGAGTGAAATCATGCAGTTCTTTGTTTTTTTAAAAAGACACTGTGATAGCATGTAATGTGTTGCCACCAGAAGGGTGACTAAAAATATCTG